>DWPW01000977.1:0-10053 GCA_018252015.1 Astraptes brevicauda | reverse complement strand
CATGCCTCACGATAAAATATATCGGATACCGGATCCAAATTCTTGTATATGTAAACGTACATATGTACGTTATTTTCAACGCGACAAAATCGCTACTAAAAAAGATTTTCATCAGACAAAAACCGGAATTCTACAAGCGCTGAGTTTAAAAGAATAATAATTTTAGGGTGAATTTTTCAGTACGCAACGGCAAGCCTGCGCTCACATTTATTGCATACTATTCCGACGAATAAACGCGGGAGGGGGTTAATGGAGCACCGCAGGGATGGCCACAGCAATCTTCAGCGTTTTGCGAATCTATATTTATAAATAAAACATGAGTAAGTTCTCCAAGCTTGCTTCACTGTCTCTCGAAAGCCTAAAAGTATTCCGCACCTAATAATAATAATGATACAAAGTTGTTGTATCATTATTATTGCATAAAATTATGTAGGTCTGTTTATATGTTAAAGGTGGTAGAACCCTTTGTGGTTGGACTCCGGCGACACCACCGCCACACCTATTTCTGCCTTATAACATCAGTGTTAAGCGGTGCTGTGTTCTGGTTTGAAGGGTGTGATAAGGGAGACATACTTATCGGAGGCGTTCCAACTAAGTACTCCAGGGTAGCAACGCATCTGTGGCCGATCTCAGGAAGGACTCTGATCTTAACTTACAGGTAGGTTGATTACAGATGTTCGTGGGCGGCAGTGACCATTTACCATCAGGTGGGCTTCATGCTGGTTCACTACTTCCATAACAACTGAAAGAAAAAAATGTGTAATATATTTATATTGTTTTTTTTTTCGAACTGCATGCTGGTATGTTGCCTTTATATCTATAGTAAAAAAACATTCGATAAAATGTTCAATGTCCCCATGAAATGAATGGAATCTTTTTTCGGTAACAGATAAATCGGTGTTTGTTTGTATAGAGCTGTTAATTGAGAGTGCTACGAAGGTTTAACAATTTCCGATGCCTAACCTGTTTCTCTTCACAAATCGCTATTCATACAAAAAACGTTATTTATTTGGTTCTACTATTGAAATGTTTTGCGCAATTTCATTGCAAATCGATTGATTTTATAGTTTGCTCAAATGATTTTATTGGCAGGTGGTGTTGGCATTGTAACTTCTTATTACTTACTTTTGGAATTAAACACAAATGCAAGGTTTTCTTATGATTTCATTGAAACATTTAATGCTTCAAAATTTAATTACATATAACTACAATATTTACATTTTACAACAAGAATAAGTCCCATGAAAACTCCGACAAGATGTCCTAATTTAAAAAGCATCCATATGAGGAAATTGTATAAAAATATTTTTTAAGTTTAGAAATTTCAATATTACAATAACAAAGTTTAGACGTCCGCTATATTTTATGATACTCCAACCTATTATGAACAAGTTTGGTATCATATTATGCTAACACGCTTACAAACCTTTCGCCGCCTAGTTTTAAATTTAAAAACTCGCCCAAACTTCTGCTTTTCCTTTTTACCCAAAGTAGATAGAATATCAGCTTGTTTGATGCCCGATCTATGCAAAATTAATATTGCTAAAATATAATAAGTGAAATTATTAAATTAACCTTTTGACATCTAACTTCAACCATTTCTTGCACTGTTCATAAGATATGTCGCAATTGTCACAGTACCGGGCAATCATATTAAATATCTATTGTGGATTTGAGTGTTTATGTACTTATTTTTAAGTTATCATACCTCGCTCCACAAATTAAACACTACTTTTTGGCGACTCATACTTTAATCAGATTGTTATGGACTACGATTTACGGTAAAATTCCATATTATCTACTCGGTTTCCAAAATTTAGAGCAACACTTGTAGCTTTACAAGTAGCTTGTTACCTTCTGTTCTTTGGTGGCACCAAAAATAAAACTGAATATTTCCATCATTTCCATTACTAGGGTTCCATACAGAAAGCGACTCTATTACTAAACCTACGGCGGACTTCCGTCCGTCGCGGTTTAAAGGGATCTTCTCGACCGTAATAGATAACCGATTTAAAATTTTACAGAATATGTAGAATTATGGTAAGAATTCCAAAAATTAAAAAAATGTGTTATTTGTTATAAATGCGGCTTAACAAATTAAACCATATTTTCCTTATAACTAATGCTTTCCTTATGCACAGATGAAATATACATATAAAATGTAACGCAGCTGGGGTGAGATGTATTCATATTGTGAGGCTGTAGTGGAGCAGTGGTGAGATGCATTAATGTGGTGAGGTGCGGTAACGAGGGGGAGGAGTGGCAGGGAGAGGAGAAGTGATTGACTTTGTCAGAGCTGTGATTATTGAAAAAAATAATTATTGTTATAAGTAATTTTCTTTCTTATGAAGTGAAATTTTTTATTGAATTAAATGCAGCATTTTTAAAGGTTTTGTAATACGTTTTTGTTACTTTCGGTCGTATGTTTGTATATTTGTATGTAATAAAAACTTTGTACGTGTTTTTGACACACTGAAACGTCAGATTCATTTGAAACTTTGTATACCTACTTATTAACTTTATTATATATTAATTACAATGCAATAATATGAAAAATACACTGCAAAATACAAAATAAATAATAGGAAAATATATATATATATTATAAATAAAGCGTGAGGTGCTTTTTGATATATTTAAGACCGAACGCCCCACACATTTTTACAATTAATTTTTACTGCTTAGTTCCTTTTTTAACAAAAGCGTGTTTTTAGTTTTTTTTACTATTATTTATTTGGATTTATAATCTTAGTTTATTTTTTTTAAGTAGTAAGTAATTAATAAAAGGAGTAAGAGTTCACTAGTTTTTATTAATACAAACCGATATTACAACGTTATTACAACATTATGATACAAGTATTAAAATTTTAATACATACTTATTACACGTCAATATTACTCGGTTTTCATATCTTCTATTAAAAATATTTTTAATTCGTTTTAGTTGATGCCTTTATTTCGCTCAGCGTAAAATGGAGGCAAACCGAGACAGCTATTCATAGAGAGAGTGAAAAGGCTTTAAATTTGAGCGATCTACTCGTAAACCAGTTTGCTGCATAGTTTTTATCCCGACTCAATTTTCGTTGGTATATGTGAAAAAAGTCTATCTGTTGGCCCGGTTCAAAAGAATAATAATTTTAGGGTGAATTTTTTCAGCGTACCGACCGGCCAGCGTTCGCATTTATTGCACACTATTCCGGGGAATAAACGCGGGAGGGGGGTTAATGGACCGCCGCGGGGGTGGCCACCCTCCCCCACCGCATTGGCTACGAATATTCAATATTTTTGCTCCTGAATCGAAGCTGGCCGCACCGAGGCTAACCACTTATTAGTGGTCCGTGATGTACGGCCTTCCAGCCACAATTTATAAAGCTTTGCCTTGGCTTAGGCGATCATTACGGATGATATTTATACAATATTGGTCGAGTTCTTATTTCAGATTAAAAATGATGTACTATACTTGTGTACTTAGAGAATATATAGATATGGTTGAATGTGCATTGATTGTTTATATTGTCGATCTATAACCATGGCAAGGCAGGAAAGGAGGTTTTGGTTCGGTTCCCGGATAGACGTTATTTTAATTTGTTCTAAATGTAAACGTTTATTTTGTATAGATGGCAGCCTTTACACCGCAAGATCTAGGGATAATAATAAATATATATAGGGTTTTTTAAAACCTAGTAGGTACATCGGTTTGATTGGGTGCTGGGGCAAATGAACGAATTTAAATTAAAAGTAAAATCCTCGTGAGTTTAATGAAATCCTTTTTGCAGCGGTGGCAGGTAATCACGCGAGCTTCCAATCGGACTGTTTGTGGAGCTCGTTAATTGCGAGCGTACCGTTGATCGAGAAATTTCCGACATCCAAGCTGGTACTGTTCCGCTATTTACTATACGCTGATCGGTTTATCAGAGGCCTTTCATGGCTACTGACATAAGTTGCTCAACTTATTCGTCGGTAAGGTTGCCCCGCAGCTTGTTTAAGTCTCAACCGATTTACAAAGTTACGCAACGTCGGGCGGGTGGATGGGTGACCGCACGGGGCAAAGTACATCCGCGCTTCCGTGCTTCAGAGGGCACGTTAAACCGTCGATCCTGATTATCAATGGAAATAAGACGTTAAACAATGGAGCACCGTGATGAATTACGTTCTCTAGTGTAAGTATAGTCCGGTGCTTTGTAATGGTCATAAAAAGGGTGCAACCTTACTTTAGAATAACTAGATACACGTTGTATCTGATTTAAATAGACGGCCAATTCTATTTGGGATTCATAACTGATTTCTATCAGCAGCAAAAACATTTGTCACCAGGCAATCCACATGCTTGTTTGCTATTTCAAATAGTTTAAGGTAAAAAAAGTTTTCAATTTACAAGTATTTATTACAATATTTGTAAATTGTTAATTTTAAAATATTAACTTCGAAACGGAGAAGATCGGACAACAGAGAAAAAAGTAACATTATATTTTAGAGTGCAATCAAGTAAGTACCGAGGCGTAAGTTATTGGAAGCCGGGCGTAGAAAAACTTGAACTAGGAAGTGAATATTGTAAATAGTGTATATTTATTAGGGGGAGGTGGGAGGGAATGTATTGAAAATATTAAAAATGATGCTGGTGTCTGACTCAGATATCGACAAGATAAAGACAATAGAAATAAATACACAAAACAGACCCAACAGAAATTTAAATTCATCATTTAGATGTGTGCCTAACCGGGGATTAAATCCGAAAACCTTTGCCAATGCAGTAAAGTGCTGTGCCGCTAGGGTCAACAATTTGATCAGGTTATCGAAAACCAACTACAAATGGAATTGGGAATCGTTATTAAATCAAAGTATATCCTAAATACTAATATGATTAAAAATTGTCTGTAAGTATACAGACTCATCTCAACTCATCTGTTCTTTCCAATAAATCGTCATTTAGCATAGATACATTTGCTTGCATGAAAAAAAATACAAATCAACCTTCCAAAACCAAAAGAGCCCAATATGTAAAATTGTATGTTACGAACGGATTTGGCACGATTTGTGATAACACGTCCGCCAAAATCCAACCCAATTTTAACTTTAAAACCTCGCTCGCTCCCATTGTTCGTTTTTTGAAAACTAGGTTGGAAATCAGTGCGCGATAGGTAAATATAGGTAGCTACAGATCCAAGCATAAAGTATTCCGTTGGAAAAACTTGAAAAAGTTAACGATTCGTCGACGTGATGCCGACTTTCCGCGATTGTGAACTTCGCTTACTTACGATTTACAAGAGTGACGCGGAAACTTTTCTTTCAAACTCTTCTGATAGCAGCAATAAACTGAGCTGAATATTCCTTTTTATTTTTGTACCCTTTTCTGGAGTTGTGTTCGTTTGGCACTGAATCTTAACTAGCAACTTTTATAAAATTGAAATAGTTAACGAAAGTGCACGCACAGGATGGTGAGTGTTCACCGCTGCAGATAGACATCTGTGATCGCTTCTAGGATTGGACCCTTAATCGAGGTGGCCATAGATGTTGCTACTTTTGAGGACTACGATGGAAGGTCTCATGAATGGACCTTATCACACTTTTCCAATGAGAATGCAGCAAAGCTACCACTGTTTATTGGTCAGAAATATCCTTAGGTAGGGTAGCAATGTTTTGGTAATAATCTTTGGTCAGTAAATAAAAATATATATATTTTTAAATAAAATTAATCTCAAATCGTGATCGGCATTGGTGATGCCACCACTTCTTAACATCAAATAGCCTGTAAACTAATTTGCTAAGTTTAAAGTATAAGTATATGTATAAGTATAATAATTAAACACTAGACAGGAAATATAAATCCTGTTTAGTGTTTCATTTGTAATAGCCGTTCTATAGCAACGGAAATTGCAACCTGCAATATTTTCGACATAAGTAGGACATATACAAAATTATTTGCGAGGCAGGCTTCGACATTTCGACCCTCGTAAAAATGTAGGTCACAACTACCAATATTTCAATACAATCGGAGTCCAGCCATGTCCATGAACGTTCAGAATGCTATATAAAAAGTATTTATACCATTCAGCTTTTCAAATAGCTGAAATTCGAACGTACGTAGATTTAAAACGATAGATATGCTTCGAATCAAAATATGAGCGAATTCACTTATCTACACACTTTATATAAAAACTTTGACCAACAATTTCACTTTCTTATTTATACGAAACCAACTGTGGGCCGCGGGTTCATGCGGTTATTTTTTTAACATAAATTAAATTTGTAACAACATTTAATATACGTAATAGATGGATTACTCGTTCACTTATCTATCCATATGTGAAAGCCGTTTAAAATCCGTTGCGTACAAACAAACAAACAAACAGACATCTTAGAGCGACTTTCTTTTATTTTACGGAAAGAAGGAAACCTACCTATTTAGCACATCGATGTAGAGAACATAAAAATAGTTATTACAAATATAATTACATTAATATTTCACCTATTCACGTAGCATCAATCAATTCACACGCATAACTCTTCTGAGAACGCGATCTTATTAAAAACTATACTTTGCATAAACTACAGCTATAGGTACATAGGTAAGTGTACGCTAACAACGATTTGGCACTATGCGCGAAAACAAGTCACAGACTTCATTGGCGTATCTGACGACTTAAATCTTTAACCTCTATGAAATCTGGACCAATAACGTACAAATAAATTGAAATGGAATGGTCTTTATACTCTTTATACATACTTCAGCGTTTAAATAATAAGCTGAAGTATACGCGGAAGAACTTTCCAAACTTCCAAAATATATACAAAAAGATCACCATTATCGTAATGGTCGTACCACACCTACACCTGACGCATAGTTGCCACCACCGTAAACTACCACCGAATAACGGTTCGATCTCATGGGTGTCGTAGGCACGCACTGGTATACATTTCAAAGCGCATTTGCTAATTAGTTTTAGTGTCAAATCAAAGTAATTGACGAAGAATGAATCGGACTTACATATGGAGGATTCAGTGCCACCAAATTTACAACTTTTTATTTTTCTGCTTAGGTTCTGCTACTTTCAGTTCAATTAATAAACAATACAGAAACATAGAATGCAAACATGGTAACTGCATTTTCTGAAAGACGGAAAATAAATAAAAATGCTAAGTACTATGCGTCCCAAATACTTATAAGTCGATATCACATATAATTGCATATTCTTTTATTTGTATTGAAATTTATACGTTAGGTCTAAATTTAAGAGTGCAATAACCAAAAGAGTAAAGACATAAAATTTTATATTAAAAAATCATTAGTTTTGTAGGTTTTGTAATGCGAAAATTCGACTATCAAACTGTTTATAGTCATAATAAATAGAATTTCATTATAGCAGAGTTATATCAGATCGTAATAAAAGTTAACGTGGTAATGAAATAGAGATAACGATAAATAAGAAGCGAGATAATAGAATAACGCAATGAACATAGCCTAAATTCACTGCGAATGAGCCGTCGTAATGGAAAATTGTAATACACCACATCCAATTACCGACCTAGAATAGCAAACTCGAATTAGGATTACAAATAACAAAATCATGTTCAGTATACATCTACCAGAGCAGTGATAGTCCAATGGTTGATATTGGCCTCTCAATTGGGGGGTCCGAGATTCAAATCCCAGGTACCTCTGACTTTTCAAAGTTATGTGTATATTGAAAATCAATTATCACTTGGTTTAGCGGTGAAGGAAAACACCGTGAGGAAACCTGTACGCCCCAGAGTGCCTAAAAAAGTTCTCAAAGGTATATGAAGTCTACTAATTCGCACTTGGCCACCGCGGTGGGCTATGGCCTACAACCCTCTCATTCGGGAGACCCCATTATTGTCCTAGCATTGGGACAATAATGGATTGACGACACGACACACATCTACCAGATTAGATCATACAATTTTGAAGGTAATAGAGCCTTCCCTGATTCTGTGTCAAGCGCTGCTAGCCTGCTATGTTCCCTTCTTAAGTTCTGGTTTCTTAAGTACTTATCTACAACGAGGCCAACCAACTAAGTCTACAATATCTAAAACTATAAACAATTGCCTAAGTATTTTACATTCAGTAAGGAATGTTGGGCTGCCATTAAAGTATATTTAGGAACGCTTACAAATTTAATGCCATCATTAAGGTTTGCTGTTTTAAAAAATCTAAACTAAGCTCCACAATGCGCCTGTACAAAAGTATGGCTCCTACATTTATTTAAAGTCTAGCGCGAGCACTGAGAAATATAATGCCAGTGGAACTTGGCTGTAAGTTAAACGCCCCAACCATTCCGACCTCTTTATGAACTACCTTCCATCTTCAGCTCATAAGGCCCACTTTATTTTATTCTATTTTCATTTTAACTTAAGGTGGTTTCGCTGAAAACAGAATATGGTTATTAAACGCAATAAGCTTTGCATCCAAGCTTTGCAATTGTTTATTCTGTTGTATTCATTTGTATCTATATTTTTTGCTTTTTATATAAAGAGCGGTTTCAGTGTTTTTACTTTCTAAAATATATTACCTAATGCCTATTATGATTTATAAAACTATGAAACACAACGTAAGGAGGTAACAATTTGTGATCGGCTTTATGAAGACACATCGGCCATTTGTTCGGTCCCACATCTTATGACTCTTATGTTATTTGTAACTGGTTTAATGGATGTAATATTAAAATATTAAATGCAGAAAGTAGTGTAGTGGTAGTAGTAGTAGTGGTAGTAGTGGTAGTAGTAGTAGTAGTAGTAGTAGTGTAGTGGTAGTAGTAGTAGTGTAGTGGTAGTAAATTAGTGTAGTGGTAGGTAGATAGTGTATATATATATGCCGTAGATGGATACATTGCTTGCCTAAGGGCATGAGGTCAGCCCTATACTTCTATGGCTGGACTAAGTTACTTAGATTTTTTAATGGATAGAAGTAGCAAACGAACATGCAGTCCACCTGATGGTAAGAGGCCACTGCCGCCAATGAACACCAGCGATCAACTAAAAAGACAAGAATCCAAGTTGAGATCGACCCCAGTTGCATTGCTACCCCTGAGGACTATGTTGGAACGCCTCGAATAAGTATGTCTCCCTTACCACACCCTTCAGATCAGAATACAGCAGCGCTTAACACTGCTGTTATTAAGCAGAAATAGGTGTGATTAAACTAAGTTAGAATGCCTTACTGTACTTCATTCAAAACCGGAACGCACAAGCGGGTGACAACTCCTATTAAATAACTAGTAATGGCTGTGGTACTTCATCCGAAACGCGATTGGTTCTACTAGGTTTGAACTCTACAACCTGCTCCATAATAAAGCTACTAGCACGATGACAGGCATCTGATTCTATGGAGTTGCTTACTAATTAGATGCTATATGTACCATAATGAACACACTAACCCTATGTAGTTATAAAGGTTACAGAACCTTTTCTGGTTCGACTCCGGCGGCACCACTGCCACAACTATTTCTACCTTATAATAGCAGTGTTCAGCGCTGTTGTGTTCTGGTTTGAAGGGTGTGGTAAGGGAAACATACTTATTCGAGGCATTCCAACTTCGTCCTCAAGGGTAGCAACGCATACGAGGACGACCTCGGGTAGGACTGTGATCTTATCAGGGGTTGATTACAGATGTCCATGGGCGGTAGTGGCCACTTACCATCAGGTGGGCTGCGTGCTCGTTTGCTACTTCCATAACATAAAAAAGATACACGATCTTTGTAAAGCTCAAAGCTGAATTTAGTCAACTACGTTGTGTGCTGACAGGAAAGTGGATATGTATACAAAACCGCACCGAATGGAAGGATGCCAAATCGATTATTGGTAACATACAAAGACTGTCCAGTTCACGATGCCGATTTGATTTATAGAACATACATGCATGTAGAACATACGCCATGTTGCTCAATAGTCTTGTTCAGCGAAGCTAAGGATCCGTAGAAACTATAGCTACCGTACGTAAAAATAAAATGTTAAAAAATGACTGAACAAAACAAACTAAAATATAAAATAAATGCGATTTAATTAATAACTTTACAGCATAAGAAAACGTAAAAAATAT
>DWPW01000976.1:0-10054 GCA_018252015.1 Astraptes brevicauda | reverse complement strand
ATGATCCCTTATGACCTTTGAAAGCAGTCCCATTGATTTACAACACTAACACATCCCGGCTGAATCCATTTGCAATGCGGTCCCTCAACTATTCCAAATAAAAGGAATTCCTCGTACAAAAGGGAAACCTGGGGAAAGGAAATAAAAAATATAATAATTCAAAATGGCGTCTGGCCACTTAATAACTGGCTGACACCATTGGGAAATATAATTTAATTTTTCTTCGCGTGTTGTCCCGTTCTTTTCGAAGTAAGTAGTGATGTTCCATCCCGTTCTAATATTTCCACAGCTCCCCCACTTCCCCCTTCCTCAGCTTCCGTTTGTTCGGGTGGCCCCGTGTCACCCAATGTTCTGGACAAGAATTATTTGCGATATTGTGTATTAGATGATTTGTGTATACGAACGTACGCGGATGGAATTTATTGCGCTATTAGATCTACATTACTGACAATGATACAGATAAAACATTTCCTCTCTGTGTTTCATGCCTTATTTGGCTAAATTGATTTCTGCAATGATGCTGCGTGTTCATCAATTTTGGAATACATGTACTGTATAGAAATATCCATGTAGAAAAGTTCTGTATATTTGTCTTAGAACTTTGTTTACATAATAATTAATTATTAGGTACATTTACATCCTATTTTAATAGGTACTTTAAAAATTCCATCGTGAATTAATTAATAAAGTCTGGTATAATGAAAATTCGGGTTGTAAAGTTAAGCTCGCCCTTACCTTATTGAATGTTAATAAATAAATCACAATTTTGCTAAATATATACGCACACGTTGTCTTTGCTTCAATCGCAGCCGTCATTGCTACAACTAACGCCACCCATATCACACCCGCAGATATAGACAGTACCAATATAATGCTAGATTTATTAAGAGTAAAAGATAATTGCATAGTTGGATAGTCAATTACGGTTAAACACGTGATACAGTAGGTATTTACCCATAATATGTAAAGGTTTAATAATAAGAGTGATGCGTAATGAAGTTTGATACCCGATGAAATTAATAAATCGGAATATCAAATTAGGTACCTTTGCTCATGTTAATATTGTATCTATAGCATTTATCTATTTATTAAGATCATAGAACATTTTATGGTTCGACTCCGGCGGCACTACCGCCACACCTGATTCTGCCTAATAACAGCAGCGTTAAGCGCTGCTGTGTTCTGGTCTGAAGGGTGTGGTTCGAGGCGTTCCAAGACAGTCCTCAGGGGTGGCAACGCATCTGTAACCAACCTCAGGTAGGACTGTGATCTTATCTGGGGGTGACTACAGATGTCCATGGGCGGCAGCGGCCATTTGCCATCAGATGGGCTGCATGCTCGTTTGCTACTTCCGTACATAAAAAAAAATACAGCTGAAATCACATTGTATTATAATGATTTATAATAAACACCTAGGTAGGTACAAGTTTGAAATTTTTGAATCCGTATTTTTATTATCCATACCAGTGTCAAGAACATAATCCAAAACATTTCTAATCCTTAACGGTAGGAAAAAACTATATTTACGGGGTCGCTGGGGGCCAGGTGTGAGAATAATATTCTAATGTCGGTAGAAGCTACCCGCCATCCATAATAATAACCCTTCCCACCCCCCACAGATAACATAAAACACCCGCACAATGTACAAATGGACAAGTTTTTAGCTTTATATGTACTTTATATACCCCAGTTTTCCACTACTGTATCATTTTAAGATCATTGCGGGAAAGTATTTAGGACATGTAAAGTTATAAGTAGGTATATTATTTTGTAAAAAATTTCGTGTACTAAACAAAGTGAAACAATCGTAGAATGCTTATTGTGAAGTACCTACATGGGTATCCAATAAGTACTTAGCTAATGTACTACTTGTACGTGCCACAGTAAATTAGAGGAAATACTTTTTAATACTTGTTTTAAAACCTTTTAATCTTATATGGTTTTATTATGAAGTCACTGCTGTATGGTTTTAGCAAGCAAGTATATTAAAATAATTTGCAATTTAAACAACGGAAGACAATTACAGGCGTTTCATTGTAATAAGTGCCATCTATCTAATATTTATGAAACTTTTGAAGCTCCATGATCGGCACCGTACTAAACTAATTAGATAGAATGATATCATTTCAACTTGTTTCTTACTTGCGACATAGATGTCGCTAGAAACGCAGCGAATATGTTGTTTCGGTTTATGAAATAGATGGCGCGGTTAATATTTTTTCATTCAGTGTGTTATATCAAGACGTCCAAGTCGTGTTCTATTTGTAATCAGAAATAATATTGTACTTAGTATGGTATCGTACTTAGTTTATTTGTACAGTAAATTATCTACGTTATTATTTACATTTAGATTAAATTAACAGAACAAGCACATTATCTTTCAGACACTTACTTGACTTCTGCGTATCCGACATATTACTTTTATAGTACCTACCATATTTTTGACTTTTTGCTTTCAGTATCGGTAAAATCAGTTACTAAAAAAACATCACCTATAAAAATATATTTAATGTATTTAACTAAAATCTGTTGCATATGAAAAGTTAATAATATGTAGCTAGAGCAAGACATTTAAAATAATGTTCTACTATTATGATATCTACTAAATAAAATATCTACTACATTTTATTCCATTTGTTCCGATTTTAAGATAAGAATTAATTATGTAGTTGACTGAAATGGTTTACCATATTCTTTAGATAAAATTCCTTTCCTGTTGTAAGATTCGCTATAAACGTCCGTTAGGCTGTGGGGAGCAATGGATTTTAGGTGGATAGTGTTATAGGTAATAGATGATATTTAGTGAATATTTGAATAGTGGCAATCATACTTTCTAGCATCTAATTTTCGAATAGACCGGAATAAAACCTTTCAATTCCCTTTTTAAATATGACTGCAGATGAAACAAAGTAAATCCTCATTACGCATATTTGCAGAAAGATTGAAGAGAAATCCATTTTTTATCTGTTGATGTTGTGTCGGAATAGAAACAGATAGCAATATGTTATTTGCAACAACACGCTGAACGAGACGCACTAACGTATAATTATTTTAATTGAAATAATAAAACTTAATTCTAATGAAAATGAGGAACATCACAACCCCAGTGTCTCCAATATATTTTAATGTGGCCGAATATTGCTTGTTCGGGATAACTCTTGGTGTTATAATAGGTATAATATTGTATTTTAATGTCGTGAATAGAAAGTACAATACGGTATCCGGATTTCTGTTTGGCGGGAAAAATATGTCTGTGTTGACTATTTCACTAGCTCTTATCGCAAGGTGAGTATTTTTTATTTAAATTTTACAAATAATGCTTTAATAACTCCTTGAAAGTGTTCAAAGAAATTATTAAAGTATTAATGACCTATATATGCCTGGTCTGCTTGATCAGTACGTAGTAACTAAAATATCTTCTTTTTTGTATAATTTGGAAGAAGCACCTGATGGAAAATGGTAACTGCCGCCAATGGAAATCTATAATCAGTTAATATCAGAGTCCTTATAAAAGTTGAACACAGATGCATTGCTACCCCGGAGGACTAAGTAGGAACGTATAAGATAATTAATGCAAGCAGTAATTTAGAATCCTTTTTGAAATGCCAATTTATTTGTCTTTAAAAATGCCTGATTATTAATCAACACGGTTTTATTAGTCTCGGTCATATGTTTGCATGTAACGGAAACTTTGAACGTGATTGTGACGGACTTAGAAACGTAGGATATATTTGAAACTTTGCATACTTATCAAGGACCACGATGACGACAATACAATGGTATAAAAAAAACAAAAAATAAAAAAAAATACTTAAAAAAACTTAAAAATCACGCTTTTGTTTAAAAAACTAACTTTTTTAGTTAAAAAAAAATATTGTAAAAAAGTGTGGGGTGCTTTATGATATATTTCACTTCATGCACCCTACTCTTTTTTGCAATAATTATTCATTATATCTCAGTTTTTTTTTCACAAAAGCCTGTTTTTTTAGTTTGTTTTAACTATTATTTACGATGGTTGCCTAAGCAAAATAACCCTGCAATGCAATTTGTATTCCTACCTATCAAATATTATTATATTTCTATATTTACTCTGAATGCCGTCTTTCAGTCATTTAACCAGTATAACATTACTTGGAGTTCCTGTTGAGATTTACCTTCGAGGAACGCAGTACTGGGCGTCAGCACTGTCCCTTATCATAGTTACATTTCTCACAGCTGTTATTTATTTACCAGGTAAGTATTTAGTTTACTTGCATATAATCTACAATATAAGGATCAGTTTACACTGACCTTTAGGTTTTTGCAACTCATGTAACTTCACTTATATTGCAAATACTTTTTGAAAGAGGCTGAGAAACTAATATTTTATAAGAGATCAACATGTTCATTCGATATAATATATTATTTAAAGTATCTATATATCCCTTACAGTATCTGTCTAATTATCATAATCAGATGACGATCTATCTCTGATCGCTGAATCTTCTTCTCTATTAAGTAATATTCTACGTTTATTTCTTTCAGTATTTCACAAACTGCAACTGTCATCAAGTTTTGAATATCTAGAAATTAGATTTTCAACGCATACTCGTACAATTGCCGCTGTTCTGTTTGTTGTCAGCAAATTAATGTTATTGCCGATAGTACCTTACGTGCCTCTACTAGCTTTCAGATTGGGTATGTACTTTATTGTATTTAAGCTATTTCTCTATCGCGTTTGGTTATTCTAATTACCATACATTATACAACAACAAACATGATTTTTCCATAAAGCATAATTCAGCTGAGACCAAATATATTAATGGTCAATGTCTACCTTTAGTTAATTCTTGCTTTCACCAAGGTTAAGTAATTTCTATAAAAGTTATAATTATTTTTATCTTTAATTATATTTTATCTTAAAATCAACGTCTTTAACACACCTTTAACGTGTTAATTACACAGGGCTTTGAACTTTTCAGTCAATGTTTCTTTGTCTATATTTATCTATACATACATACAAAATACAATTGAAGTGTCTGTTTATAATATGAAAGTATACATGGTACCTATAACAAAAATACAATTATATTTTTTTTGTCTGTCTGTTGTTCTGCCTGTCTGTCTGTCCGTTTAGTTGAGGTGATCTTCCGAACGGCTAGACCGATTTTGACGGGAATTTTATCTGAAAATCCGAGGCGTGAATTTTGAAAAAGCATTAGCGTGCGCTCCATGCTCATGCTACCGCTATCGTGGGCATTAATTTCAGTTACTATTAGATATTAATATATGTCTTTTTACTTCTTGAGCGGGGTTGAAACTGGAGGGGCCAGCCATCTATAATAGCAATCTATTTCTGTCTTTCCTTGCACACACACAAAAAATTATTGAATCTTAACTTAATTACGCATGTGTTTATGTTAATTAATGTTATTTACTAGTGTTTAGTAAAATGTGCTCTTAAATGGGAATGACACGCGACTGATTTGAATGTTTACACATTGCGTACATCGTATGCCTTTGTTCTGTCTGTGACATAACAAACTTGGTTGTTTATGAAGAGAAATAAGGATATACTTCAAACAAACGATAACAAAACGTTGCGTAGGTATTTCAATAAAAGCCTCGTGAAGTGAAACGACATGAATTCTATTGAACTACCTGATTCATAATTATACTACCAACGTTACTTCTCGTACAATTTGGAGGAAAATAATTCGTATTAGTTTCAAACTTATCATTATCAACATCCCATTAATATACTAGTGATAGGCACGAATCTTTTTTGAGTCTTACAAAAGCAATATTAAAAGGTCTTGAAATAAACGCTATGTAAAATAGTGTATATAAAAGTAATGATTACTTGACCGATAAAATTGTATGGTTTAAAATGGCCCCGGATCCATATTTTTTATAGGCGTAAGATGAAATTGTAACTTAATAATTAATCATTTTAAAATATATGTGTTGTGGAGTTTCTAACGCTGCGCTACTTCTTTTCCATAGCAAAACTTTGCTGGTAGATGGATTTAGAATACAAAAACTAAAACGTCAATCCAGTGTGGATTGGTAGATTTCACACACTTGTAAGAATGATTACTGGACTGGAATGATGAATATCTGATGTACATTTTGTAAATTATTAATTCTTATATTACAGTAACAAATCCTTTCGCTGGCCGTATCACCGCAGTGATTTGTGTAGCTTGTGCCACTTTTAGTGCAATTGGTGGCCTACGAGCCATAGTCAGTATTGGATTAGTTACATCATTTCTGGCGTTAGCCGGCACTGCCTTGCCGAGTGGTTTGGCTATACTACCCATGGGTTTCAAGAGGATGTGGGAAATAAACAGCCATGGTGGACGACTTGTTCTTTATGAGTGAGTTTGTAATTATTTACACCATTCTCAAAATCATGTAAAGTATGAAATTATGACTAAATAAAAAAACTTATGAACTATAGATAACTAAATGATTATAAAAAGTCATGAAAAATAACAATGATTTAATTAATTAATTCTTATTTTGAATTTAGTATTATAGGAAAATTGTGTAAACTATCGAAAAGTATATTTTTAAAAATTTTAATCTTTATAAATCTATTTTTTCAGTCCAGATCCAGAACTAGCCCATCACACATCCTTCTTCGCTGTGACATTGGCTCTCAGCACCAACTGGTTGTGGAAGATGGCTCTCAGCCAACTAACTCTCCAGAAACTTCTTGCTGTACCCACGATCAGCCAAGCTAGGATTTGTTTAGCCATATCTTGTATAGGTGTCATTCTGATGAAACTTCTATCTTGTTTTCTTGGGCTGGCTTTATATGCCTGGTTTGCTGGCTGTGATCCTTTACTAACAGGGCAGATAAAGAAACATGAACAGGTATATATTATAATGGATTTATTAGAGGCATTTTGTACAAAATTTTCAATGTGACTGTGTTCAAGTGCAGTTATTTGTGCATCAATATTGAAATTAAAGGACTTACATGTTTTTTATTGTTTCAGCTGGTACCACAATTCCTAAATAATTTATCGACAATGTTCCCAGGGATTTGTGGAATCTTTTTGATCTCAATATTTAGTGCAACTACAGGGTAAGACGACCTTTAAGTACAGTATTTTCTACAGAAAAGATAGAGATACATATTTCTTTCTGTTATACGACATTCTTAATTTCAAAAAATATTTTTGTGGTACAAATTTTGCTTAATATTATAATTTAAGGTGTATTGCATCAATAATTAACTCAATCTCAGGAGTTTTATTTGAAGAACTTATCAGACCGTGGATGCCTCAGAATACGAGTGAATTAGCATGCTGTAAAATTATGAAGGTAAAAGTTATCTGTACGTCTTTAGTTACCTAAATCTGTTTAAACATTTGTTTTAGTCGTATCATTGTAGTTATGATTATAGTCTTGCGATTAACAAAATTTAAGGCTAATGGAGAAATGAAAAGAAATTAAATACTTAAGTATGATTAACATTTCACAGCATATGCGATATTATAAATGTTACAATAAAAAAATACAAATTGATAAAGAAATGTATGATTTTTTTGCATAAATGAAGCATTTGATCAGAGATGGTATTATCTAAATATGGTTTAATAATAATGTATTTCGAAAATAGTCGCAATAGCTAAGGCCTAAAAGTTTGTCTTAATTGTCAATAATAAGTTTAAACAAGACAATAGAGAAGATTTCGAATACGAGATTTCCCTAACTAGGTACATCTTTTTCAGCTTCTATGTATTGTGGTGGGATGTTACTGCGCTGGTGTCGTGTGGTCAGCAAAAGAACTAGACAGACTGCAGCACGTAGCATCAGGAGTGACAGGTGTAACAGCTGGAACATCCCTAGGGCTTTTCACTCTAGGCATTGTATTCTCTAGAGCTAATTGTTCTGTAAGTATTGTGTGAAGTTCTTGTATTTGGATAATATGGTTGTCGACTTACTTATAATGAGGTGACCGTGTACACTAAATAAAATGCTATTCTATATGAAGTTAGTTACATATGTCCAAGGCTGGCAAGGACAACTATTAGGATGGCTACTTGTTCGTTTGCTAAATCATTTTTATAAAAATATATTGAAATTTAAAGGTTTACAGGCTATATAAATGAAATACCTTTAAGGACCAGCCAGGGTTATCATTTATGATAAATATTTCAGAATTATACTAACTACTAGAGTATTGACTACTTACTATAAATGAGAAATAGAAAATATTTTTATGGTTTGTAGAACTAATATCGCCATCTAACGGAATTTTAGTGAACTATATGCTTCTCAAGGCGACGAGGATACTGTTGAAAGTAGGATCGTATCTAGTTTGCAAGGGCGATAGTAGATGTCACTTTTAATAAATATCGTTATCTTTGATTATTTTGCTAAGCTACATAACATTGAAAAAGTTCAGATTTTAAGTCAACTAGGTATGAAATTGCTATAAAAATTACTTAAAGCCATATTTCCCTGATTTTTTTACTTAAAGAACATAGTTATTTACGATAAACTTACATTTATTATTTAAGTTTCTACTCGTACTATTTCTATACTCTTTATCGACTACCATACTTTATTGTCAAAACATTTAATACAGCACATAAAAAAATCGTGTTGTAACAAGATTTTGTCCTAAACAACTTTTCTACAAATATAGTAGTGTCCACTCAACGTATACCTACCTATTTTAGTTTTGGTACTATAAATTATTTTTAATATTCTTCGATACTCATTATTTCAAATCCAATGCATTCAAAACACACTTCCTAAATCTCACTAAAAGTAATTCTACTAAAACCCACAACGTACCTAACAAATAGTACAAAATAATACCCGGTGCCACTAAAAGCCATTACCCATTCCCTTTAGGGCGCGCTGAGCGGCTGCCTACTAAGCCTGCTTCTCTGCGGCTGGTTGCTTATCGGGGCTGAAAACGCGCTCGCTACCGGGGCGTTGACCTTCCAGGGCAAGCCGCTTGTCGCTTCCGGATGCGGTAAAGCCAACTTCACGCACATTTTGGCTAACGTTACCACCATTGTGCCTAATGCCGCGTGAGTATTGCTTAAAGATAAGATAAGATATATTTTATTGTCATTGTTACAATACATTATGGTAACATTTTTAATACATTTGAGTCTTAACAATTTGTCTACATCGGGTATGCAATTTATAAAGTACAAGAATAAAAAGATATTAGAGATAAAGTTACATTACATCTTTATTCATATACAACACTTTTGTATACCGTTGTATTGATTTATATACTGTTATTGTAAACTTAGATTAGGCTTTCTGTTGCGGTAAAGCAAATTTTTGGCTATTATTACTACAATTTTACCTATTTTCGAAGGATTTTCAGTTAAACTAAAGGAAAGGGCTCATTTTTAAGAAAATACATTTTTTGTTCATACTGTACTTACCGATCATTATGTACTTACCAATTCCTAATTAAAAAGGCTCTTAAGAATATTTACCTAATATATTCTTGTCACTAATAGGGTGCTAATGAAAAGATTTAAAAGTGTAAAATTTTATAAATGTCATAATTAAAGCTTCCATCCACTAGTTGCGGATTAGGAGATCCAATCCCCTTGATATATCCCTCCCCATCAATCTAAATCTAAAATACCTACCTATCCTTAATCCGCTACTGGTTGCAACCGAAACAGTAATAAAGTGAATTTCCTAGAAATTTGAACACTGACAATAATCGTCCAACTCTGCGTAAACACCGATAGAGTAATTTCGCTGTGATTTACGCGAGCTGACGTAGCAATCGTAGACGCTTCAACGCACTGAAAATCAAACATGGGACCTACATCATACGTGTATCGTGGAAACACACCTTTTTGTACTGACGGGAACGTCTTTTACTTACTAGAATTTTAGGTTTTTTTTTATGTTATGGAAATAGCAAACGAGCACGCAGCCCACCAAATGGTAAGTGGCCACTGCCGCCCAGGGCCATCTGTAATCAACCCCAGATAAGATTAAAGACCCACCTGAGGTCGACCACAGATGCGTTGCTACCCCTGAGGACTACGTTGGAATGCCTCGAATAAGTATG
>DWPW01000975.1:0-10055 GCA_018252015.1 Astraptes brevicauda | reverse complement strand
GACGGCTGTCATCGGTGAATTTATTATGTTTAAATGTACCGTAAATAAATATGATTTGATTGATTGGGGTCTGCGGTCAAAATTAAAACCAAAAAGAGGTAAAAAACGGTGATCCTACAATAGAGGACGAGTTGCAATTCGGTCTCGCAATCGTCGAAGTAGGCTATGCTTAACTTATGCAAAAAATATACAGTCCAAATGTTCACATGTACAGTGTTATAAAAATATTGGCTTTTGACACATCTAATCCAGATGCCCCAACAACGTTGCGTTGTTACGCAAGTTGGTACATATTTTTAACATAATGTGTTGTGAAATTAATAGTTGACACGAATTATTTTGCCGTATCAATGATTGAAGGTTGAAACTAAGTTATTTGAATTCCATGGACATAATTTGTATTGAAATAAAAAATAATATTTACAAATATTTCCCAAAGGAAAGGGCGATTCAAATAATTATATTGGTAACGCTTGCACTTGTTAATATGTGACAAACTATATTACTAAACTTTCAACATAGATATACAACTCATTCAACTGGTACCCGTGGCGTCAATGGTCTTTGTACGTCAATTGTTCCAAATAAACACAAGAAACATTTGTTTTTGAGATACGGAAGTAACAAACGAGCATGCAGATCATCTGATGGTAAATGGCCACTGCCGCCCATAGACATTTGTAATTAACGCCAGATAAGATCACAGTCCTATCTGAGGTCGGTCACAGATCCGTCGCTACCCCTGAGGACTAAGTTGGATCGCCTCGAATAAGTATGTCTCCCTTACCACACTCTCCAGGCAAGAACACAGCACCGCTTAACACTGCTACCATAAGGCAGCAGTAGGTGTGGCGGTGATGCCGCTGGAGTCGAACCACAATAAGTTCTACCACCTTTAAACATGTAATCGTAACTAAACGAACAACAATAAACATTGAACGTTCCGGTTACCTAGAACCGATGCCAATTTATGAATGTTGAGCGTAAACAATTGTTAGCATCAGTGAAGTACCGCGCCCGTCCTGCAGGCGTGCGTCATTCGCTTAATGCTGTCCGGCTGATCCATTTATATCCCTGCGCTTTCCAATTGCTTAGCTTTGTTACCAATCTGCTCAACATCAACAAATTGACTAATAAACTCCGTGTCTTATTATTTCGAACGCGATGTGTCGGTAACTTCGAAGTAGATTGTTTGTTTGACCGTGGCTTTAGTTTTGAAGTTTACAATCTGCGCAGTTGGTTAAGATCTTGTTTGTGTTTGTGTAACCTTTCACTTTGAAGTTAGGGCGCGCCGTATTTGTTTTAGATATTAAACAAGCACCCTTATTATTTTACATAATTAGGTTATGTGATTATTGTCTGTGATTTGAACAGTCTTTAGCAACTTTGTCAGTTTTTAAATTGAGAAATAATGTGGTTCGAAGGACCAAATGGACGATATAAAATTATTACACCAAATCTAAAAAATAATGAATTAAATCAATTAATAATATAAATGACTGGTATAATAATTTTGATTAATACTTAAGATTTTTCAAAACGTAAGGTGGACTGCCAGTTAGTACGTTACGAGCCGTGACAAATAAAAATATCTGGAGTTATTCTATATTTATGTGATTTATGATATTATTTTAATCTTATGAATATTTAAAGCCTATTGGTTTGAGTTCATTTAAATTGACGACATTATCTTTTATCGGGGACCTAAAATGTCGACATAAAAGCGGCTGAAAGCTAAACGAATTATCTTCAAAAGCATTACATGTACCCGAGCCCTTCAGGTATAGCGGTGTCGTCGTGTTCGGGCTTACCTGCAGCACCTTCCCGGAGATGTACCGCTGGCAGTAGGCGCAGCGCACGCCGTACAGGCGCTGGTAGTCGCGCTCGCAGTAGGGCACGCCCGCGCGGCCCATGTACTCGCCCTGCAGCACGGCGCCGCACTCGCCGCACGCGAAGCACCACGTGTGCCACTGCCGCTCCAGCGCCACCAGCGCCTGCCCCTCGCACAGCGCCGCGCCGCAGCCGGCGCACTCTGTCGGCGAACGTCACGCTTTACTTACACTCACTCTTCAATTCCTCGAGAGATGGCGCCACTGGTGCGTATTTTTGAATCACGCTATCGATGTATTCTAAATATCTTGCATTTTAATAACATCTATATTTATTATACAACAAAATCCCCAAAAGTTGTCTGTTGACAGGCGATCGATTTTCTCAATATCTAGTGAACGGATTTTTGTACAGTTTTCACTTAAAAATAGTGCAATTGTTGAGAAAGCTTTACACGCTGATTTCCATGCGGGCGAAGTCGCGGGCACAGCTGGTTTTTTTTATAATATGGAAGTAGCAAACGATCTTGCAGCCCACAGATGGTAAGTGGCTACTGTCACCAATGGACACCTGTGATCAACCCCATATAAATATAGGAGTCCTACCTAAGGTCGGCCACAGATGTGTTCCTACCACTGAAAACTAATTCAAAATACCTCAGACAATTATTATCAACCTTACCATATCCTACCAAGCAGAACACAGCAGCGCTTAACACTGCTGTTCTTGGACATGATTAGGTGCAGCCCTCGTATTGAACTGAGAAGAGTTTTACCACCATTATACATCTATTTATAAAGACTTTACATTATTTAAAAATATATTTATTAAAAAAATGTATAATTTAGGAATTCTGTTAAAAAAATTACTAAAAACATAAATTATGTTTTTTAAGTTTGATCGCGATACAGACATATTATTGTGTCAGAAATATAATGTAATTCAAATCCTTGGATGTACAATGTAGTATGTTGTGAAAATATTGCACCTTATTTAAAACCATGAAATCAGTTATTAGTCATAGGATAACCTCAATAAATCTCCACCCACATCGCAAACAAACAACAGATTGAGAACGCGAATCCAATTACAAACATTCATTGAACACCGAGCGAGCGAATGTTTACACAACAGAATCCTGGCGTCAGTCGCCGCGGTACCGGACACTCGGAGACTATTCATATGCTGGATGACGTCACCGTGCAGCTGAGGATAAGGGCCGATGTTGTAATGTTACGGCTAGACACTAGATTGCACTATTTGAATGTGCGTGGGTTTTCAATGAAATGGAATTTGAGAGGACGGCTGAATGGGAATTGGAGTAAGTGATACTTGACTAATGGTTCATGTCCGGAAATAAAATGTTATGATAGGATAAAAAAATGTTTGAATTGGATTCGTTTAGACTTTGATAGATGAATAATAAAACATCAGAAAAATCTTACAATAGATTTAATGAATTAGACATTCACTCCACTTTAAACATCCAGATGATCAAAATAGAATAGACCTATAAAGTAGGCTTTTTTAATTCTGTAAATTTGGAACCCAATGACTTTACAATTGGGGATGCAAGCAATAAGGCGCAAAAACAATACAACTGACAGACCGCATAAGAAATAGGTACAATAATAAGAATCAACATCTTCTAAAGGTGGTAGAACTCTATGTGGTTCGACTTCGGCGGCACCACCGCCTCACCTATTTCTGCATTATTATAGCAGTGTCAAGCGCTGCTGTGTTCTGGTTTGAAGGGTGTGGTAAGGAAGACATACTTATTCGTGGTGTTCCAACTTAGCCCTTAGGGGTAGCAACGCGTCTGTGCCCAATCTCAGGTAGAACTGTGACCTTATCTGGGGCTGGTCATAGATATCCATGGACGGCAGAGGCCACATACCAACAGGTGGGCTGTATGCTCGTTTGCTATTTCCGTAACATAAAAAAAAACATATCTAGATCTTCTAATCAATCTGCGTCATCATTCGGATCAGATGACTCTTTCTACCACACATCTATCCACCGGCCTCCAGTTACAGATCGTACTCACCATTAGGATCAGGTTGCCGCCTGTCGACCTGGTCCCTGTGGTCGGAGGAGGGCGAGACGGGCGACACGGGCGACACGGGCGAGACTGGCGAGGCGGGCGAGGCGGGCGAGGCGGCGGGCGAGCGCGCGGCGCGGGCGGTGTGCCGCTGCGGCGCCGCCGTGCAGCCGGCGCACACCACCTCCGCGCCCGTGTACGTCACCTTCTCGCCCGACGGGAACGCGCGCCTGCAAGACCATCCCACCACGGGTTCTCATCATCGTTATCACCTTATTAAACTAGAACTAGAAGACTTTACTTTTTTAAAGGTGCAATTATGCACACGTATGGAGTTTCTTTCGCCGCTTCTTCTCCATTACGAATAAACCTTCCGAAGCGGTGGTAAATTTTGACGTTCAAAAAGAGTTATCTATGAATCAACTTTGAATAAATGAGATTTGAATTAGATAGACTAGTTTACAACCCATTACTGTCTCGTGACTGGACACGAATCTCCTCTCAGATAAAAAAGTGACGATGGCCAAGTTCACACAATTTAGGTATGGAACTGGTTTAATAATCTTCTAAGATGATGGGAATTGTCTTAATCAGTTAGATCATTGATAAAGCCGTGCATTTCTTAATATAATATTTAACACTGAACTTTTTTTTAATTTATAAAATAAGTCTACCTAATCATGCCGCATGAACTATAAAGCACGTGTCATATGCATTGACTTTTTAAGTTTCAATGTGGCCTTACCAATACTAACTGATATAAGATACACCTGCAAACCTTCAACAAAAATTCTAAGGTCAGCGATATACCTACGCCAGTTAGCGTTGCCTGATTTTACATATCCGTGAATTTTCTTCATCAAAAACAAAACTTGTATAACAGTTGATCCACACCTACCCTGATAAGGTTAAATCAACAATGCTGCATTCATACTTTGTCCGATCTCGATACCCCAGCAACTGAACAATTAGACTAGCAGCCGATGAGCATTGGGAATACTCACTTGCACCGGGCGCATGTGAAGCACTTCTGATGGTATGTGTTGCCGAGCGCGGAGACCACCTCCCCCTCCACGTACTGGTTGCACGCCGCGCACCGCGTGCCGAACGCGCGCTGGTAATCCTGCACGATCCACAATAACTGTTAGAGCGCTTCTCCTGACGCGTGTTGTTGCGACCACACGCGCAACTCACAGACATGCAAGCCAGGTAGTAGAAAGAATATGGTTCGACCTGGACGGTATCCACCACCGCCACACCTACTTGTAGCGTGAAGCGATTCTTGCCTTTCGTTTAATGTATGATTTTCGCATCACGTACATATCAGACGACCATTTCACCCTTGGGTGTAGCAACGCATCTGCGATTAATTCGAAGTAGAGCCCTGTTGTATATGAAGTTGCTTACAGATATCCATGGGCGACAGAGACCACTTACCATCAAGTGGACTGCATGCTCGTTTGGTACTTCAAATGCTCATATAAAAAAAACTTCATATTATTTCATAGTTCACACCCACAAGAACGCGGGTCGCGAACAAACTCAAATTGTGCGTGTGGAACACACGTAATAATATCATATAAGCAGGTAATATTTACGTACAACATGCAAATAGGTAAATAACAGTCATACGAGTACGACAAAATATGATAAGTTATAAAATCTGATGAGAATATAAATTCGCTCCCTCCCATGTGCTCGGTGCCTGTCTGGTAATCTCATTCTATTTAACAAGACTCGTATTTTTAGGTGACATTTTATGCGAGAAATATTTTATTTGGTGTCCCGTGATCACGGAGAAGGGATATTTGTCAAAACATTTATTTTGGTTCGTAGGGGCGTAGAGGAATTACATTAATTATATCTTCTGAATAAACAAATGGGATGTGTTATATTCAGCTTACTTATATAATCATACCTGATATATTATTTATACATCAGGTTGGACTCCAATTTTATCGGGGGTTGAGCACAGGTGACCATGGATGGCAGTGACCACGTCCCATCAGATGGCCTGCATGTTCGTCTGCTACTTTATTATTATAAAAAAAAACACTGTAGGTACTTGTAACTTTCTCTCGTCACAGAACATTACAATAAACAATAACGTAAAGATAACATAAGCTTCGTCACCGTAGTATAAAACTGAACGTGTGTTGGAAAATAAATGCATGCCGGCTGTAAAATAACCAAGTCTAGCGAACATTAATTTAACATCACTATATAACTCACTAACTAGGTCAAAAGCCAGAGTTGAAATATTTTTATACCTAGCCTCTATGATTGTAGGCATATGGTGTACCTAATTAAGTTTCCTACATCTATATTTAGAATTTATTTACGTACAAATTTATTACGTACATATTGATAAATATGATAATCGAGGTAGATAAATTTTACTTCGCCACGAATCGAATTGTTATGTCAGTTGCGTGTTGCGGCATGGATCTTGCAATATGGCCACACGCAATATCGGTTGATGGCTCCAGTTAGGTGAGGCCTATGTCCAACGGTGGACCTCAAAATATTGATGGATGGATGTAGAGTTTCGCGATAGAATAAGACCCTTACGCCAGAAGTCAGTCAGCAAGGGCTATGTATAGTTTTTTAATCAGTTAATTTTCAAAATATTAATCGAGTATTCAATTCACCAAGTAATCCATCCCGAGTTTAGCAACAGATGAGTTACTTCGCCCGAGGAATAAGGCTGGAAGCCTGGGATAAGTATGTTTCCCATACCACACCCATCCAACCAGAGTGCACCAGCGCTACTGTTAAAAGGTACAAATAGACACGAGAGTGGTGTGTGTTTGGATTGGAACCATAAATAGTTCTACGACCTCCAAGTGGCATGTACACTCGCCTGGGGGCAGTAGTAGTGTCCGTCCTTGCAGAAGAAGCCGCCGCGCGCGAGCGACGCGGCGCACGCGCGGCACGTGAAGCACGCCGTGTGGAAGTACTTGTCGGAGACGCGCAGCACCTCGCCGCTGCACTTGCCGCCGCACGCGCCGCACACCACCTTGCCTGCGACAAACACGAGCAAACTATTATTATCTTGCTTTGAAAACAAAATATGTTTAAAGGAGAACAAATGAAAAGAAAAATCGTAGAACCGAAAATGACTTATGGCATTAAATAGGGCCCATGGACGCTTAAAATAAAAGGCAATCTATAGAATGAAAAACATATAGAGCGCATTGCAGATAGATCAACGAATAAATGGCATGTAGGTCACAATAAATCAATACTTCTGGGAAATTCCCGACGTTCTCATAAAAGGTCATTGGGTTACAGTTACCGACGGCACAAACTCCGGAGGGCAATGCAATGAGCACGTGGTTTTACCCTCACGTGTTCCAATATTAATTGGATTTAGAGAAAGTTCCGTGGCTACGCCAGTTTACCGTGAGAGTCTATTTGCTACGCAAGTATCCGGCAAACGTCATCTTGCTACAAAAATGTCCGGTGGTAAATAAACATTTCTTTGCTACGATAGAATCATAAGAACATTGGATTGCTACGTAAATCTCTAGTGGACGTTGTTTCGCCACGCTCATCACTATAGAACAATGGTTTGCTACGAAAGTAACTTGCTAACGATGCCACGCTACGCTATCATCTAGTAAACATGAGTTTGCTACGTATGTCTTCTGGATGATATTTTATGACGCAGCCTTCGCCCATACCCCGAGGCCCCGGGCAATAGAGTAAGCATATAATTCATGTCTGGAGAGTTTTTAACCTAGTTAACTGAGGTCAGTACCGATGGTTCCAAATAAGTAATTTTAAAGTATGATTCTTGTTACACTAGTTGTATCCCAGTACTTACAAGCTTTATTATTCTATCAGCCTTATTAGAATGAATTATGAAGCAGTCAATTTAACTGCAAATCCTTAGGGATAAGATTGGAATGTGTGTCATACATGTCAGAATATCTGCTATTTAACTTTCTGCTTTCTAGGGAGGCACCATAGTTTCTCACCTTTCACCACATTGCGTGCTATCTGCAGCATACGTACCTGCGAGCTAATCAAGAAAGTATAAAGGTCGTAATGTAACCAATTATGTCTCTGCGCTGTAGGCTAGCGGTTAAACTAAATTGGAGCCATAAAAGGCAAGTAAAACGATGAAATTGTATATTTAATGACTGAATGAATGAAGTTTGAAGTTAATTACCAATGTTAGTCTATTGCTTACTTCCAAAACGATTGAAAGTATTAAAAATTTCGTCTCATACAGCATCAGTCACGAGACCATTTCAAAGGAAAGTAAATTAAACATTTAGGTTCTTAAATATTTTACAGTGTTCTGTACAAAATACTAGCATAAGACTGGTACAATTTGCAAAACTGTTCTTGTTACAAATACTACACGAACTATTCGTGTATCGAACACTTTCATTCGATACTATTTTGATAGGTACGATATTTATTGGAATCTATTTTCAATCCGCGCTATCAAGACCATCTACTCTGCTACAACACATTTCATTGATGGCGCGCATCTGGCGGCGCACGCGTACGTCTGTCGCGCGTTACCGTCGCTCGTGCGCACCGGTACATCTGATACTAATGAGGATGATCCGGTGGGGGAGTAAGAAAAATATTGTAACTGGCAGTCAGTCTTAAGAGAAATAAAGTCTTTAAACATAAATGCTTCCGTCGACCTATCTATACAAATAAATAAAATTGAAGGGTCTGTATGTAATATCAAAATACATTTTTTTACTAAATGCATACGAAAGTATACATGGTACCTATTATAAAAATACAATTAAGAAAATTTTTGTCTGTCTGTCTGTTTGGCTGAAATAAACTTCTAAACGGCTGGATCGATTTTAACAGGACTTTCACTGGGAGATATCTGAAGGTCTATGGCGTAACTTAGGCTACATTAGCTTTTTAAAAAAGACTCGCGCGCGCGCTTCACGCGCATGCGGCCGCTGTCGCGAACGGAAATGTCAGTTACTATTAGCCAAGTAATAGAGTATATCCCTTTTTACTTTATTAACGCAGGTAAAACCGCGGGGATCACGTAGTACTATATAAATTAAAATTTATAAAAGGAGTTTTGTAACCGGAACTCTAATTTTGAAGATTATCCAAATATTCAAATGAAACCAAATTGTCAACAATTGAAGCAACAATCGGCAGATCTTTAACAACCCTAAGTACAGTCACAACACACCTACACACGCACATACGGCAGGTTAATTACCATTGGTAAATACTGCTGGTCGCATTTCGAATGAATATGCTATTAGCATCAGGAATTCGACATAAAAACAACAGGTGTCCTAGCTAGCCTCAGTAGTACTATGAATTTTAAACGCATTCTTACTAGAAATTCGCTTTTACTTGTGACGTCTGCCTACTAAGTAGAATTTTAATCAGTTGTCTTATGTTGTTCTTTATGTTGTTTGATTCAACCACATCTATGGGTTACTCATATACCTTCAAACCAGGAGGACGACGTTGTGGAGAAGATAGATCAAGGCGATCCTTGGACTCAGAGCACCCAGAGCCGGTTTTTTTTTATAGTTTGAAAGTAGCTACCGAGCATGCAGTCCATGGATTCTTATATAATTAGTATGAAAATAAGACATACCGAAATTTAAATTTATAGACCCTACTCCCATACAAATATTGTTGTGAAAATTATGGACCTAAACGCCTAAACAAAAACGTGCATTACTATATAGCTCCTAAAGCTGGACAATAAAAACATGCATAAATAAAACATACACTGAATATGAATAAATATCGTTAAATATGGGCCGAAGGTGTGACCCACCTCGATAAAATTCGTACCGAATATATTGTATACGAGAAGAGCTTTAAAATCGCACTAATTGTTGACAAAATCACGGAACACCGCCGAACAGTATGGACATATTCAAAAACGCAAAGTAGTATATATAATAAAATATATTTAACCTACCAGAACAGAAGAGAGGTAGAGGCTTCCACCTGTTGGTCAAGTATTAAAAGAAAACTCTAACAAGCTCAATTTCCAAAAACGCCAACCAAAGTAAGAACAAACTTAAATTCATCAAAGCCTTTGCGTGTCATATCGATAAGATAAATTATGGGATCACTCGGTCGACAGACGCAAAAACTATATATTATAGATCTAATCGTATATTAGCCGTTTATCGTCAGTCAAAGGAAGCAGGTGTTGGGA
>DWPW01000974.1:0-10056 GCA_018252015.1 Astraptes brevicauda | reverse complement strand
TTTTACATTAAAAAGTTTAATTACCAAACCTAATTTTACTCTTACAATTTTCATAAAGTTAATCAAGCATGAAATTTGTGAAGCAATATTGAAGTTTATTAACGAAAGTCACTGGCTGCAGCAATCGCCAGTTAATCTGGTACACAATATATTGATCACGACCCCTAAGGGACGTGCTCTGATTAATGTAATCTGGGAATTAATGTATACTTTAATTTAAATTATATTTTGAATATAAATAATACAGATTTCCCACAAGGCACAACAACTTAGTTAGACGTAGGCGAAGTAATAATTATCTTGAAAGCAAAGTAAACAAGAAACAACTTATTTGAGTAAGAATAAATTCAATGAAAATATTTACTATAGAGCAATAATAATTCATTGTATCACAAGTTGAATTGTTATGAAATAACTAAGAAAATTGAGTAATAAGTAAAGCAAAACTAAAAATAAGTTCGTTACTGGTAATAAATATTGAATCTTATTTCCTTACTTATATTATGAAGGAGAAAAACTTTGTGAGGATGGATGGATGTTACTCTACAACTTCAGGGTGGCTAAACAGATTTTAATTAATTTTGGTACAGAGATAGATTGAAGTCTTAAATTATTATTTAAGAGTTTTTTAGGGTAATGAGTAGTCTATATTTAGACTACTCATTACCCTAAAAAACTGCATGGTGTCTATGAGATAAATTTATTATTGTTTTTCTACAGTGTTGATCCCTTGACATGAATGTTTACATAGTGGTTGTTTACAGGATAAATAACAACAGTAGTTTTTTACCTGGAAAAATGTAGTACCTATTTAATAGCATAACAATTTTACAGGAGTTTTATTAAGTTCGTAAAAGAGTCTTAGCGAATATTCCTTGTCAAAAAATATGCCAATAAGGCATTCCAACTTATTATTCCAATAGTTATTAGAATTTGTTGGAAGAGAAAGTTCCAACTTAGTCCTAAAGGGTATCAACGCATTAGTGGCCGATCTAAGGTAGGACTGAGATCTTTTCTGGGGTTGATTATAGATGTCAATGGGCGGCAGTGACCACTTATCATCAGGTGGACTGCAACGAAACTAGCAGTTTGCTACTTTCAGACCATAAAAATACTTCGATGGTATCACTGCCGCATCTATTTCTGACTTATAACAGCTGTGTTAAGCACTGTTTTGTTCTGATTTAAAGGATACCGAAGGTATACATATCCGAGGTGTTCTAACTTAGTTTTCATAGGAAACAAAGTACACGTGACTGAGCTCAGGTAGGATATTAATCTTCTCTCGAGTTGATTACATATGTCCAAGGCGGCAGTGTCACCTAAAGGAATAAACAGATGTTTTCAAATCATATTTTTCCGTTTGAGAATCACCAGAGGCGTTAGTAATGGATTAAGAACGCCACAGTTGCAAAATAGGTTAAGATGCGGAGTGTACACAATCAATGTGACCTAGGTCGTTACCAGCTCTTGACACATCAAAGAGCCTAAATCCAACATGCATGTGCGAGAGTTCTTAACGGATAACGAACTGTCATCCGAACTGTACACTCATATTATGATCGTTTCTCATCATTTCTGCATATTTTTTGTTAATTATAAGTACTTTTTTATTTCCGTCATCGCCAATGTACTACATGTGTTTGTGTGTCTAATACATATAATACAAATAAATACATATAGGTATACATGGTGATAATAATATTACGAATGAAATTATTTAAAATGAACATGAACTTATGTGCCTAAATAAATTCCATATTTTAATAAATTCTAATTCTGTTAACTTCTGTTAATTGACTATTTGTTTTTTCCATAAAAACCTGTGTACTGTTATGTATTGTTATATAATGTACTGTAATGTAACGTATGTACTGTATAATACATTGTGAGATAAATAACTTCGGTATATTTCAATTTGAGCGCTTAATGTATCCGATTTCATCCTAATCGACTACATGGATCCAAAGCCACTCGGTAGTCTCAGTACCCACTTCATGAGGGATACACAACGAGAGTGAAAACGGGTTAAGATGCGGGATGTACATAATTAATCTGGCCAAGGCCGACTTTTGACGCCTCAAAGAACTAGATGTGCCTGCATAAGGGCTCTTCGTTGTTAACGAACCGACTCTCATTGTCGTATTTTTCCTACGATTCCAAATGCTTCTGGTTAAGTTAACAATTGTGCGGCTTTATTAAACAAATTTCCATATTAAACGTATACAACATTCTAACTTACCAACTATGTTTGTGAGAATAAGTTGGAGTGCATAATAAAGAAAATATCAGGCAAAAAACGTAAATTGTGGCAATTATAGTAAACAAAAATAACTTGTGTAAGGATTCATAGACAAGTGACCATCACATATGAGCCTATAAGCTGTTTGCCCGTTTGTATACTATCTCATTCAGTAATTCAACAAATTAACTGATTGGGAATCGAACACGAATCTCCTTGAATTTGAATACTTTAAAGGTGGTAGAACATGTTGTGGTAACATAAAAAAAAACTTTGTAATAAATTTCGTAAATATTTTCTTAATACTCGAACCTGAATTTTAGAATAGTTTAAGCTTGAAATTCACATCTAAACCATAGAAGAAAATCCATATGCCATATTTGGATATGTTATTGTATAGTTATCGGTAATAAGTTATTGGTAACTTCTTATGAGCGTGAGTTAGTTATGACGTTAGAGCGTTTATGAGTGTAAACAACTCAACACTGATGAAAACGATCTTAAATGGAAAGTGTCTATATCTGGTCAAGGTTGCCGCTTTCGACTCGTTTCAATTCAAAGGTTGAAAACGATGTTGAACGCGAATGCCCGTATACGACGATGTTATCGCTTTTCATTACCTAGACAAAAGCTAAAAATACATGGTCAATATGACACCAGCATTCATTTTGATGTGTTTAAGAAATTTGTTTTACGATAAGGTAAGTTCATAAATAACAAACCATTATAATAGTGGTCAAAAATTATAAAGAAAATTTTCTTACAACCGTGTCTTATCCCTATACAAATAAATTAAAGTGCAATTTCCTTACTAAATAGTGTGAAAATGATGATTGGCGATCATACCTTAAAGAACCGTTTTTTTAAACATTCTGAAAATAATATTACAGGTTAAAGAAATTCATTTGGTACTTTTTCATACCTACTATTACGTATATTTTCTTCCGTTACAATAGAACAGGGTCTAATATGTCCGGTTTATAGCACATAGAAGGTTAGAAACGTATCTTTACGTTTCCGTACAATATAATGACCAGCGCCTTCTGACGGTTTTATGAGTAAGCCGTAAAAGTATGTACATTCATTCTCATATTATTTACGTCAAGATTCCGTGAGCGATTCCGCCCAAGGACTTCTGCGGACAATTTTGCAATTTTATATTTATAATATCCCCTAAATATTTCTACGTAAAATATAAAAAAAATATTTATTGGATTGGTTAATCTTCTTTTTAATTTGGAAGTAGCACGATGAATGCAGGATGCAATGCACCTGATGGTAAATAGCCATTATCACCATGGATATCTCTACATTTGTATACTGTAAACACATCTTAAGACAAAGTGGCATATTTATCCCTTGCGTTCCAAGCCTCAGATATGTCTCCCTTATCATACCCTTAAAACTGCTGTTATTAGGTGGAAATATGTATGGTTGGTGGTATTGCACCCGGAGGTGTCGAACCAACAGCGGCGTTAAAGGTGGTAGAACTCTTTGTGGTTCGACTCCGGCAGTAACACCGCTATACCAATTTCTGCCTAATAATAGCATTGTCAAGCATTGCCGTGTTCTGGTCGGAAGGGTGTCGTAAGAGATACATACTTATCCGAGGCATTACAACTTAGTCCTCAGCGGTAGCAACGCATCTGTGGTTAACCTTAGGTAGGATTTTGATCTTATCTGGGACTGATTCCAGATATCCATGGACGACAGTGACCACCATTAGGTAGACTACATGCTCGGTTGCTACTTCCAATGTATAAGAAAAAAACCATACAGGATTATATCACCTCAAAATATTAACCAGGACATCCCACAAAAATCTTGGGCATGAGTTCTAAATCGTTAAGTTGTTGATTCTAGATATTATAAAGTAACAGGACTCGTTCTGAAAATTATATAATATATAATTTAATATATATATATATATATATTAAATTATAGTCCCAAAATTTGCACATACCTACGCATACAAATAGCTTTTTTTTCATTTCAATGCCTTAAATGTTAATTAAAGTTGGCACTTGCCTTATGAAGAAGCATCATTGAAAGATGATGATTGATCATCATCATCATCAATTCATCATTCTAATAGTCTTAAAAATATTATTTTAATTGTTACTGAAGTTTTTAATTTATTATAGTATCCTAACAACTATATTTGTTGTATCAGAAATCAGTTGTAAAATAGTGTAGGAATACCTAACTCATGAAAATTCCGTAGCTACGTTTGGATGAGACTTTCATTGCAACAAACAGGAAGTGTCTTATTAAACTTCTTCTGGGTTCAAGCTTGATCGCCTGCAAGGAATTTAATTCTGAACTTACGAGTTTGAAGACATTTGTTGGATGTCTTGACGGTGTACTTGATTTAGCTTTCAAATATTTTGTTCATTATCAGAAGCCAGCACGTCTGCTGCAACCCTTTTTATGAACCATTGCTTGAGTCTATTCTCATAGTTAGAGGAGGTATAGAGCGTACTTCACCGCACTGCTCTATTCCGTGTTGGTGATGGAAGTATGAGTGAATGGCCACCTCGTGCCAGATGTTTTCAAGCCGCCCATCAGGCTTCAGAGTTCAGACAAGGTATAACGACAGCTATCCAATGATAACAGGACTAAAGGCTTGACATGCTCTCAGAAGCACGGAAGCGTGAATGAAATTTTGCCACTAGTGGTCACCCATCCATCTACCCACCGCGCCCGGTGTTTATTAATTTTGTAGATAGGTTGAAATTTACTTAAGCGCTTCCTTATATACAAGTCTTCAATTTTAAAAGAGATACGAAAGTTAACATTCTGATCCATAAAAAGTACAAAATTAGGGAAAACAACATTGATTGGTTTAAGCTCTATATAACCCATATTCATATCAAAATTTATGTACTTTACCTTTATTTTGATACCATTGTAAATATTCTATTATGTCTTTTTTCGAAATGTAGATATTAAAAGGACAATAAATATTTTAACCTTAGCTCATCGCATGCAAAAATGGCGTATTACTTGAAAATTTTCTTTATATAGACGAACCAATGTTTGTAGCTAAAGTTTCGTAAATGGCGATGCCACGAAATCCATTAAACGATAATTGCCACCCTGACTCTATAATTGAGATCGTTAATGGAAACAGATTAAATTATTTGTGCGACGAGTAGGTACGTGCCGCGTGCGATTAGACTACATTTGAATTTGATCCAAAATGGGAATTTGTGATAAGGCGATTTACGACTTAAGATCATTGTATGTTTCAAAGGTTTGAGTGCAGATATTCTTCGAGTTATTATGAAAATGTATGAATTACTAGCTATGTCCGCGGTTTCACCCGCGTGGAAGTATTATGTATATATATACGTAACCTTCATCAAGAACTGCACTATCTTTTAGTAAAAACTGTACAAAAATCCGTTTAGTAGATTTTGAGAAAGTCGATCACATACCGATAGACAGATTTTGGGGACTTTGTTTTATAATAAGTATAGATTAGTCTGTTATAAGATATACTTTTAGAAAAGTAAGATGGCTATTAATGTTAGAAATAATATATGAGAAGGAGATTATAATTTTTATACAATTTGGAAGTAGAAAAAGTGTTGCTGTCCACCTAATGGTAAGAAACTACTGCCACTCATGTATCTACTACATGTAATCAACCTCAGATAAGATCACATGATCAGATGCGTTGCCACCCTTGAGGACTTAGTTGGAACGACTCGGATAAGTATGTCTCCGTTACCACATCATAACTGTATTCTTTTAATAAAGTGAAAGTAACAAACGAGCATGCAGCCCACCTGATAGTAAGTGGCTACTGCCGCCCATGAACATATGAAATCAACCCCAGATAAGATCACAGTCCTACCTAGCAACAAATTCGTTAGCAACAACAAACACACCTTTCAGACCAGTAAACAACCGCCTTTGACGCTGCTATTATCGCCCAGAAATAAGTGTATCGGTGGTGCAACCGGAATCAAATCACACGGATTTCTATAACCTTCAATAATTAATTAAGTATGGTTATTACTTTATTGTGGATTTATGGATCTCAACTCAGTACTAGGCACGCCGACCTATATGAATATTGACAGACTTCACGCTCCTTTAAAAATCTCTCACGTTTAAAATTATCCGATCTCTCAAGCAATAGGTCTTCACCCGGTATTTTCTTTCACCTTTAAAACGTGTACTAATTAATTTTCCTCGATATAAAATGTTTATTTTAATAAAAGCCACCAATAAAATGGAATCTTGACTTTAAAGCATAAATAATTAATAAAGTTTACTCGCTACATTTATTCGAAAACCTCAACATACCAGGTAAATGGCAGGACAATGCGAGTATGAGATTGTTATGATCAATTCATTTTCAATAATTGATAAAGTTATCGGAACCACATACCTTTTATTCCCTTTGTGATATTAACATTATGGAATACATTCGCTTTTGATTTACGTAAAGTAATTAAGTGTGAAGATAATGTATACAGATGTAAAATTTTGTTATTTAATTAATGTAAATTTTGTGAATATAGAATTCTGCGTTATTATTTTGATACTTCTAGTACACATATTCCTAGCGTTTTTATCACAACATAAAGGTTCTAATATAACAAATGTTATTTTTACTATCCTTAAGTCGTACTGGAAATATTAGGCACTAATCTAAAATGTAGGCAGGTGCCAATTTGGGTAGACAGTTGGAAAACATATTTATAATGTACACGGTATATAGGTACTAATATATTCCCAGGCACCAAACAGTAAAATACCTCTGAATATAAACTAAAATTTTTGGCACTATTTATTTTCGTCTATTGTTATAAAGGAAAAATGAAAATGAAAAATGATTTATTTCACATAATGAGTTATGATACAATTATCTGTGTTTGGGACATCCTTTTAAGTAATTTAATACCTGTGTCAGGATGTCCCGCTCTTCCATACCTTACAATTACTCATTTAGAGGTATCTTACATTAAAACAATTAACTAAATATACCATAAAGACAGTGTATTTGGGTGTGTGTGTGATTGTTTAAGAGTGTGTGTTTGTGAGTGTGAGTATGTATGTATGTATAGAAGCTTATAGAAGATATAATGTGGCTTCTGATTTCACAACATTTTTAAAGGCGCTAAAACGCTTGTAGATTTAAGGTTGTAAAACCGTTTGAGGCGGCGACCGCCGTCATAAATGAAATTAATTACTTCCTTATACATAATTTAGTAAGTTAGATTTAGGTCTGACACTAGCATGTTCGTAGTTTAAAATGGTAATGATTGCTTGTCCTACTCGCAATAACTATAGTAAATAATCATAATAACAAATTATGCACAAGGATTTGCTCCTGTGAGTAGCATGGGCACACAAACACAAAGATGTCTTTACAAACACGCAGACCCAAAACAGAAAAATTAGTTCATTGCAAAAATAATTGCAATCACTTATCTTATCGCATGAAGAACTAGAACTTCTTCACTGTTTTTCAATCCGTCTCGCAGACATCAAACACCAACCGAGTATCCTCCAAGCCAAGTAGGTATCTGCCACACACACGGCGGCGCGCGCGCAGCGTGACGCGTTATCAGAGTAGAACGGCGCCTATACCTGTTCCTTTCCCGCGGTTTTCAATGTTGCCATGTAAAATAAGCCTGCCCCACTTTCTACTAAGGCTTGGTTCGGACAGACTACTGGTCGTTGTGGTTAATGACTAATTGGTGTAACGCTATAACATCTAAAGAATCAAGAATCGTTCTCCAAGACAGATGTACGATGTATACGATGTATGTAAAGCGAAAAACTTACATTTTTGTGTACGAGCGAGGAGATATGTTGCCCGGAAGCTTGCGCGATAAAAGGACAATTAGGTAATTACAAATAAGAATAATGTCAAAAGGAGTTTTGCTGCTGCATAAGGAAAAGAGAGAAGACAGTAGGAGTAACATATTGGTTCTCGTATAACGCAAAGGACACGGTGTTATCTTTATATACATTTTAATTCCCTGCCATGAATAAGTAATAAGTAATTACGCTTGCAACATTCATAGCCCCACAGTAGGATTTTCTCCTATGTAGTGAGTGCCATGGAAACACACAAAGATAAACACAAACACCCAGACCCAGAACAAAAATCTAAATTCATCATTCAGATATGTCTGGCCGGGAACGAACTCGGGACAGACTGCGTCAGAATGGTACGGTGACCGCAACACCACGCGGGTCGTAATAATTTATTTACTTAACAGTCCGACAGTCGCAAGTGCGCAACACGCCTAACGCACCCTGAGTTATGATACCCAGTAAATGCATTGTTAATTAGCTATAGATAGCCATAGTGGGGCTAATCGCTTCGTAATTTATGCGGTGAAAACCGAAGGTCAAAATACTCAATAACAATGGTGGTATAGCCATGCGATGGTTTTTGTGCCTGTGTACTAACTACGAACTAATGTAGTGCCAATTAGTGGGAAAATCAAAGGCGATTGTGCTATGATAGTTAAATCCATTCTCACTAGAATCGAATTAGGAGAAATTATGTGAGACCCGCGTCTAGGAATGGCATACAATATATCATAGTTAAAAACTAATAAACAAGTTTGTGAAATGCTAACAAATGAAAAATAATATTGTAAAAAGTTTCCGTTACATACAAACATACAACCGAAACTAATAAAAACTTGTTAAAAATATATAATAATTACTTACTTGCTTACTTGAACAAAAAATTTGACGATGCTGTCATTCACACTTCAAAAATTCTGCGAAATGACAGAATTCAAATTCAAATCTCATTTATTTAAAGTTGATTCATGTAGAACTGTTTTTGAACGTCAAAATCTACCAACGCTTCGGAAGGTCTATTCGTTATGGAGAAGAAGCGGCGAAAGAAACTCCATACGCGTGCATAATTGCATTTAAAAAAAAAGTTAACCTAAAATGTCCGAGGTATTTCTAATTATAATATAAAATGTAAATGAAGTTCCATAACATTACGTTAACAGATTATGCACGAGAAATAACCACTTAGAAACGGCTATTTCATAAATAATTTCTACACAGCACTCATATACCTACGAAAGATTATTCCCTACATTTCTTTAACCGTCTGACCTTTTGTAACATTATTTTAAAGTTAATTTATTATTGTTTTATCGTCCCTCAATATACAAATATTGTACTCAACTGTTTCTGCATTATGTAATCTATTGTTTGGATGTAACATATTAGGTAGGTACGTGACTCCTCTGTACATATACCATATACAAATTGTACAATATTGATAGGTCCTGACGTTACGTTCTAGTATATCTAATTTCTATTAAAATGGACCTGCACGTGATTACTGGTTTTATTGTTTATCCAATTACTTATTACTTGTCTTCTCTTGTAGTTTCATAATGTATATGTGGTCCCTGTAGTACGCTGTAACGTATTTGAGATGATTTTGGAGTGATTTCATTTTCTAATCTCTATCTCAAATACCTAATTGTTAACCTTTTTAATACTGTAGAACTATTATATAAGCATTGTTTCACCTTTTGGAAAGACGGTGCTGGTCCAGGAACATAGCATGATTTTATGATAAATTGAAAATATGACAAAGACTTGAAATCATCAAGATTCTATGCACCTATTTAGGTTATTTTGCATACAGCATAGTATAGTTTTGAAGTAGTAGCTTTAGGTAATACTGCGCGCATGGAGTGTGGGATTAGGCGTACGTCAAAGTTCAGGCAGAGAAGATTATTGATTAATAATATTTATGTATAGTTGTTTTTTTTTAAACTAATATAGACTTTTACTTATTAAATATA
>DWPW01000973.1:0-10060 GCA_018252015.1 Astraptes brevicauda | reverse complement strand
ATATTTGTATTCGTCATTTTACTGGTTTTTTAATTGATATTCATATTTTTCACCCGCTTTTCTTTATCGTAAACGTTATATTTAAAAATGTGTGTCTATATGTCAAGCATTTCGGGCTGCAGAGTGTGCCAAAGAAATGGAAATACGCTCAAAAACATCGCCTTATGACGAATTCGAATAAGAAAATATGTCATGTGCTATACCAGTTACCTCGAGCAAACGTCACCCTTCTTCTGCCATAGTCGGGTAAAAAAACATGGTGCGTTATACTAGTTGTCCTGAGAATAACCGTCACCCTCCTTTTGACGCAGTCGGGTAAAAAAAAAATTCATGTGCTACAACAGTTATCCCGAGAAAAACGTCAACCTCCTTCTGACATAGTAGAGTAAAAAACAAATGTGAATGTTGTATGTGTTTTTCAAAGTGTGGGTCGCGACCCCTAGTGGGGTCGTCAATCGTTCACAAAGGGGGTCGCAAAACCTTAGTAAAAAGAAAAAAAAATATTTTAAATTATTTTCATTGAGATTTAATTAAAGATGTTTGGTGATTTCTGTTTTAATAATTAAATTAACACGCTTTTATTGGTTTCGGTTAAGCTTCATTTCCATAAACTTTTTGAACAATCATATAGAGACTTGGTGTATTAAAATTAATGCAAGAGAATTAAATCAGGTATTTGGCCAATACTTTGTTATAAAATATATACGTAACAACGGTATTCGATATATAAAAACAATTAACAAAGAGCGGACAATACGATACCGCAATTTTTTTGGGTACTAAGGGGATCGCGTAATACATACCGACCCTTCTATTTTATTTATTTGTATAGATGTGGGTCATGTCATCTAAAAGATTGAAAAATGGTGTCTGTTATAGTCATCCCGACGGCGGAGCTGCTGCGGAACGGCACGATGTCGGCGGGCGAGCCGCAGGTGCGCGCGGCGCGGCTGGCCACGGCGCTGGCGGCCACGCTCTACCAGCAGGTGGCCGGCGCGCCCTACACGGGCGACGTCGCCGCCTCCGCGCACCTGGTAATAGCTGTGTTCACCGTACTATTAACTTACTTATTAGTCAATATTATAAAGTTGAAACTTTGTGAGGATGGATTGATGGATGTATGTATGGATGTTTGTTACCCTATAACTTCAGAATGGCTTAATGGGTCTGGATGAAATTTATATTTACGCATGGTGTCCGAAAAAGATAATTATTTGTAATGTACATTGATAATAATACTAAATAAAGAATATCCGCAAGTTTCTTACCGGAATTTGCTATCCTCGATTGAGATTGTCGTGCGATCCAGTAGTGGGATAAGAATTATAATACAGAGTTTTTATTTTCTGACAACAGTTGACAGTGTGTATCACTTCCGACAGTCTGCCTATTTTCTTTTAATATGAGGTCTCTGCAAACTAAAGCTATAATCAATTTTCTTGCAATAAAATAAATCAAATCCGTTAAATTAAAAACACATAATATTGCGACAGGCGGACGAGATGCTCCACTGCTTCGTGGAGAGCCAGGCGTGCCGGCTGCTCGCCGCGGCCGAGATGGGCAGCAGCACGGAGGACGCCGTCGACAAGCCCGCGCCGCTGTACGTGAGCGTGTCCGCGTGGCCGAGCCCGCCCGCCGCGTACGCCGCGCACCTGTTGGCGCTGCTCACTGGGACGCGTCGCGACGGTGACAGCGACGCCTGCGACAAGCTCGACGTACCGGTATGAGCTGGTTTGATGTAGTTAAAAGTACCTTTAAAAGTACATACACGAATGTGTTGTTGCTGTTGACCGCGCAGTCTGGGTCGTGCGAGACGTACCGGTGCATTAAAACTGTTATGTACGGAGGAGGCGATCTAGCGTAGAGTTCAATTACAAGTGCACGTGTCCGCATGGTTGAGCGTACAGCGCGTACAGCGCGCACTTGGCGCACAGTCGCTGCATGCGATAACCTGACGAACCGGTACGAATCGGTTTGTTATAATATATCATTTGCAGTACCCATATGGATATGTTTTGACCTGTCATCGCTTTACCGTCGACCGCGCAGCCTGCGACACGCTGGTCGACACATTTCCTTATATTAACGCGTAAAATGAATGAAACACAGGAAGACGAAAATGGCGGGAATAAAACATATTTATTAGCATTTTTCCTCAGTAACCTAACAGTGGTTGCTATATTTTTTCTGTTGTTCTCTATACACGTATACAATATGTTAGTGGTAAAATTGATGCTTTTTGATTTATGTAAAAATTCTGCAATTTAATTATAAACTTATCGTTTTAGGGCTTTTCCTTCTACTATTTGAAAGGATGGAATCACACTGGTGTCTGCATTCAGTCCACAACGAACTTAAGTCAAGCTATTAGTCCTGCATTTACAATTACTGGTAAGTATTTCTATTTACTGCAATCTCAATATATTCATATTAAAACTATTATTTATATCAGTTTGTTACTAAATTTATTTGCTTTTACTTTATCTATAGCAAATTGAATAGTAATAAAGTGTTGATTTCATTTACTTCATTTACTTTAATGAATTTGTTATGGTCAAATTATTATTAATTACTAGTATCTTAAAATAAATGTTTAAGTTTTAAAAAACGAAGCATAGGCAAATAGTTAAATATTGTAAAATTGAATATTGAACTTCCATCTTGAAACCAAATGCGTTTGATTTCATTTAGCTAACAATAAAGTAGTTAAATTAGAATGTTTAATAAGAAACTGTTATTTATGAACCAATTTATAAGATAAAGATTTATACATTCTTGTATGTTATGTTGTCAGGTTTGTTTCTGTTTATTTAAAAAAAATATGTATATCACGCGTCGTTAGTATCATTAGCTATATACCATCTGAAGTACGAGTACTATAGTACAGTAGAAGTAGCCTCACCGCACTGGTTGATATTTAACATTATTAAATCTAAACAAAAACTAAACTTGACATGCAGCGAATAAGATTTAATTAACTAAATCGTACTTTAAAATATTAACCTAGGCTTCTTAATTTTTGATGTTACGTGTTCTACATTTTCAACAATATAATCATGTAAAGTCGAACAGTCACAAATCATCCGGACCATTGTCAACCCATTATATTAGTACACACGCGAGACCACAAAATTATATCAATAGATAGTGTGATTCCAACAACCGTTTGGAACAACAATTAATTCAAGCAACCATACCCAAACAATGGTTGCTTTATTTTGTTTTGTTTAATATATTTGTAACACTTATTATACACAAACATAATCTTCGCACCCTCTTATCAACAGGAATTAACGTACGCCGGGTACGTACGACATTTTCGCTTCACGTATTAATATAGAGGTGAACCGTCGCAGGTTACAACATGTCGTCGGGCGAGTACTCGACGTGGGCGGAGTCGGTGTGGCAGGGCATGTGGGCGCGCGTGTTCGTATCGGCCAGCGGCGCGGGCGCGCGGGCGGCGGGCGCGGCCGGCGCGGCGGTCACCGCGCTCGCAGCCGCGCTCACGTACTGGCTGCGACGGCACGCGGCCGTCGTGTTCGCGGGAGCGACGCCGCCGGCTGCCACTACTGAGTGAGCGGATTGCTTTGCTTATATATCTCTCTCTATCTATCTCTCTCTCTCACACACACACACAAAGATCTTACTTATGTTACTAATATTATAAAGCGAAAGTTTGTTAGGTTGGATGAATGTATGGATGGATGGTTGTTACTCCATAACTTCAGAACGGCTTAACGGATCTGGGTGAAATTTGTTGCATAGATCAAATAACAAATTTAAATGTGGTAGAACATCTTGTGGTTCGACTCCGGCGGCACCACCGCCACTCCTATTTCTGCCTTATAACAACAGTGTTAAGCGCTGCTGTGTTCTGGCCTGAAGAGTGTGGTAAGGGAGACATACTTATTTGAGGCGTTCTAACTTAGTCCTCAGGGGTAGCAACGCATCTCTGACCGACCTCAGGTACGACTTACCTTATCTGGGGTTGATTACAGATGTCCATGGGCGGCAGTGGCTACTTACCATCTGATGGCCTGCTTGCTCGTTTGCTACTCCCGTAACATAGGGCTATTTATCATCCCGAAAAAATGCACGGTTCCTGTGGGATGGGTTTTTTGTTTCTTATAATGTAGATTTCTTGACATGACTTTATGCGTAGGGTTAATTGACGGATCAAATAACGACATAGGCCGCTTTTTATCCCGTAAAAAATATACGGTCCCCGTGGTATATACATTTTAATCCTTTTTTAAAAAATGTTATTTCGTTGATTTAAAAAATTTAATTATATGAGGTATGCCATGTAACAATTTTTAATTGCGACTGAAACCGCGCGTGACGTCTAGTTTGTTTTTATATCTTAGAAGCGACAAATGAGCGCCCAATTCACCTGATGGAGAATGACCACGGCCGCCCTTCAGCATCCGTAATCAACTCAAATATGATCAGAACCGTACCTAAGGTTGACCACCAATGCGTTGCTCTCGCTGAGGTCTAAGTTGAAACGCCTGGGATTAGTATGTCTCCCTTACCATTGTTTCTTATTAGGCAGAAACAGGTGTGGCGGTGGTGCTGCCGGTGTCCAACCACAAAGATTGGGTTGATCAATATTGCATTTCGATACTTGTGACGAATCGGTCGAGTAACATGCCAAACGCTCACGAGTTACTATTCGTAATAATTTAATCCCGCGCAATCCAAACAGATTCAAACGCAAAGTCTTTCAAAGATTCAAAAACGCAAAAGTTCATCAGTATTTGGTATGGGCTGTACATACTCGTTTACATGCCTGTCCGTATATGTTTCTGCTCGGCGTATCAAAATGTTGCATTATTAAAACGATCAAGGTAGAACCTTCGTGGTTTGAGTCAGGCAGCACCACTGCAATGCTTTATCAAAGCAGTGTCAAACGTTGATGTAAATATTCCCTTCATATGTGTTTCATATGTGTTTGAAAAAAATGGGAATTACGCATATCGTGTGTGTTTCAATATTGAATCTTCTGTTTGATATATCAATTTTAAACACGCTATTGTTTTTTACAGAATACTCCGGTCAGTGAATTGTTAGAAAAATGGACATAGTGCAAATTGTAAATAGAAGACTGTTAAAATGCGAAATTATTAAGCATTCCAAGCATTTGGTATAATTTATTTCAAAATCATGTAAAAATGATATATTTAGCTAGTTTATTAATTAATATTATTGTATGTAGAGCCTAATTAATAATTTGGGATACATTACATATAACACAATATTTGATGCAACAACACAATCATATAAATTGATTCATTTCAAGCTTCTTTCAGATTCATCATTATCTAAGCTCCTAATCATATAAACTAACCTATATTGATGTTTGATTAAAAATTTAGGTTATAAACCACTCGTAATTTACAACTTTTAAAGTAATTGATTCACAACTACTAGAGCAAATTTTGTCATACTTTTCTATTGTCACCTATGGACCTGTCTAGTAGAATATTGCAATCGTCTTATATAAATGTGTATATAATTACTCTCGTGCTATTAAAATTTATTCATTATTTTTAATAATTTTATATACAAGAATTAATATTCTGATGAGATATTATCTACATTACTTTTCCATTTAACTCCATCGTATTGCTAATACATATTCATGCCTGTTTTGTTAGAATTTATATTAAAGCCGACAAAATAGTATATTATATAAATAACATTCTAATTATACAACTAAAACGGACCTGTTCAAAATGTTTCTGTGTTGCTATATCTCAGCTTATTACCAATGTTATTAAAGTTTAAATCCAGATTTATAAACATAGTATTACTTCGTGATTGCTTTGTAAAATATGTCGATGATAATATTAAAGGCTTGCTTTATTTTTTAATAATTGTGTGATATAATTTTAACACTTTTGATTGATTTTTACTACATTAACTTTATGATTATTGATTTTATGATTTGCCATTTCTAAGTCCATATTTCAGTCAGTTGTAGTTTGGCAGTCAGCCTTATCTGGATGCAATTTTAAGTTAACAAAAATATAAAAAATACTGATCTCTCTCTGATATATAAGCTTTAAAATAATAAATCTTGTGCTGACACACTCTATAGTTTTATTTATTACTTATTTATTCCATGACAATTACACAAAAAATATTGTCAATTTATAAAAAAAACAAAAAATGTATAGTATATAATTAAATCCAACAAGTAAGGATTACTATCATTTTATTGGATGATAGTATTTTCCAAGGTTTTTTCAGAAGAATCTAGAAAAATGAAGTACCTACCTCAACGACAATACAAGGCTGCGTTGTCGTTGACCTACCTTACACTAAAGACATGGCCAAGTGCGTGCCGACCTCGCACACATGATGTACCATGAAAAAAATATCTATGCTCTGTGAAATGTACCGTCAAATTTACAAGTTTACATTTTGTAATTGTCAACAAATCATTTGTGTCGTTTTATTAAAGTTGATTACTTGAAACGCACTATTGAAATGAATTTTATGTACTTTAATTAAGTTTTTAATAAACATATATTTTATTATTACGGTTTAATATGCTTTCTTGGACATCAATAGTGTAGCATGAAGGCTCTTGAATGAAACATTTTGGGCAAAAAAGCCAAGAAGTCAAGGCACGAAAACAATTATTTAAAAACCATTTTTTTTGACATATTTTTATTGTGATGTGACAATGACAGATGCGTCGCTACGTCAGGCTGAGTCAGCTGCTCTTGGAGGAATTATTTATTCCTCCAAGTAGCTGCTTGATAAGTAATCATTTTATCGATGTACCAACTTTACCGTATTAACAAAATCATATGCCGGGCCGGGGCCGGTTAGACTGCTATAATCCCTTCACTTCAATTTATTATAAATCTTTGATAACTTTTTATTATAGTTAAATTGCTTAACTTAATGACAGGATTAGTTTCACAATCCATCAAATTAAAATCAAAGTATATTTATACATACAACTAACTAAGATGGCACAGAATTTACTTACGAAGATATTCGCGCACGTAGATAAAAATAAGGAATCGTATAAGAATCTTTTAAAGGAGGCCGTGGCAATTCCGTCTATATCGTGTGATGTTAAACACCGTGAAGACTGTATTCGCATGGTGTACTGGATGCAGGACAAGTTAAAAGAAGTTGGCGCCAAGACCGAGCTCCGAGAAATTGGCAACCAAACGATTGATGGCAAAGAAGTGAAATTGCCGCCAGTGTTAGTTGGTGTTCTAGGAGATGTATGATTATTTAAAACTGAATCTTTTTCAAGATATCCTAATGTCATATACCAACTGTATGAAAATAATTGGAATATATTTGTTGTTTCTGTTCAGAATCCGAAGAAAAATACAATTTGCATTTATGGGCACTTAGATGTCCAGCCTGCATTGAAGTCAGATGGGTGGGAGACTGATCCTTTCGAGCTGGTGGAGCGTGATGACAAGCTGTTCGGTCGAGGCTCCACTGACGACAAGGGCCCTGTGCTGGGCTGGCTCCATGCTATTAATGCCTACAAGGCTGTTGGGGAAGAGGTACATAGGTGTATTTTATTTTTATGTCGATTTCACAATTTTTATAAATGACCATCATATACTATTTATTCATTCACCAATAATTTAAGTCAAAGTTCAGTGCTAAAACCTGTCTTTTCTATTTTTGTAGCTTCCAGTGAACCTGAGGTTCATATTTGAATGTATGGAAGAATCAGCATCGGAGGGTCTAGATGCTCTACTCATTGAGCAACTGAAGCCGGAAGGGTTCTTTGAGCCAGTGGACTATGTGTGCATATCTGACAACTACTGGTTGGGGACCACCAAGCCCTGCATCACATATGGCCTGCGTGGCATCAGTTATTACTTCCTAGAGGTGGAATGTGCCAAAATGGACCTGCATAGCGGTGTGTTTGGTGGTACTGTACATGAAGGTAAATGAATTTACAATATTATAGGTTAAATTCAATAATAAGGCTTGAGCACTTATAAATAAGTATATGGTGTTTTTATGTATATATGACTATCTATATTCCCTATATTTACAGCCATGTCTGACTTGATCTACCTAATGAATCAACTGGTTGATAAAGACGGCAAGATCCTTGTAACAGATATTTACAAATCAGTAGCCCCAATGACAGATAATGAGAAACAACTGTACAACACCATTGATTTTGACCCAGAGACATACAGGTAATTTTATCAATTGATGCTGTTAATATTTAATAGTTTGATGTATGAAATGTTGAAAATAAAATATATATTGTTCAACACTTTATTGTCCCATTGTCTGGCATGACTTTGAGAGAAAGGAGTAGGCCACAGTCTACCAACTTAATCAAGTAGATCATGAATACCTATGAGAACTCTTTTTTAAGAATTTTCAGGTGTATAGGTTTCCTGATGATGTGTCCTTTGTGATTATAGCAAGTAATGATAATCTCTAAATTAGTATGTTTATATTAAAGCACATGTGTACCAGATGATACATTGAATGAGGACTTTCTTTTTGAACATTACTATACTAAGATTCACAGATATATATTTCAATGACTATGCTAAGATTACTAATAGTAATAGCATAGTAAATTATATTTTGCAATTAAAAGGCACACTGAGAAAGTAAAATGGGGTTCCTTTAAACCATTTCTATGTTATTCATTGTTATATTTGTAAATTCAATATCCAACAATACAATTTGTTTTCATTTTCCTTCATTACACACATCAAAAATTACTTATCTCAGTAAATATGATTATCATAAGTACTACATATCATTCAGATAACATTGGTACTAGCTTTATCATGTTGTGTCATCCTCATGTTTGTTACTAGTGTTATACAATTTATTAGTTTACAATGCTTATCATTTACTTTCTCTTATACGAATAGCCTATAAATAGTTTTGCTACCTCCATACCTTCAGTCTTCATTCTTGCATTTGTAACATTTTTATTTAGAAAATCATTAAGTACATTCTAAGTATCATAAAGAACAATCAGTTGGCTCACATGCTAATGTTAACTTAAAATTAGTAGTAGAACCTTTTATGACAGGGGTAGCAATGCATGTGTGGTTGGCATCAGGTAAAACTATCTTATCTGGGTTTTTTCACTGTTGACCATGAGCGGCAGTGGTGACTTACCATCAGGTATACAATATGCTCGCTTGATAAATAAAAAGTAGCACACTGCAGATCCAAGTTCTGATTTACCGAATTTTTCAATGTTTAATATAGTTTGAAATAGTTTTGTCATTTGCTTTACTTGTATGAAAACTGTAAGGAAAGTTATCTGGAGAGTTGTAATAAAACTTGAAAAAATGTAAACACTTTTAGTGTGCACCTGTCTACTATGATGTCACTGACAAGTAATGCCTAGACTTCTTGTTATGATAGAAGTCATGAGCCCAGTAGAAGGAAATCAATAGATTATTGCATTATTGCACACCTCATAGAGGCTGTACTACTCTTGACCGAAAGTATAGCATTCCTGTATTCTTTTATTGCCTAATATAATAGACTTTGGATTCTTCTTATTGAATGTTAGGCCAAACATGTTCCACTAGAAATACATTTGTATGTTTTTGTTGTATTTGTAACTAGAGTGTTTTTGTTGCAGGGACACTATAAAAGCCTACAAGTTGCCTCACAACGGAGTCAAGGAGCAGCTTCTGATGCACCGCTGGAGGTATCCCAGTCTGTCCCTGCATGGAATTGAAGGTCTCTTAACTAGAATGAATGTTACTTGTAGTGATCCATTTTGATCATAGTAGTTGTAATGCAACTTATAGGTTCTTTTGTTATTATTTATAACTCTTTTATCGAATCGCATTTACATCATAAGTCTATTTATTATACATAGTATTGCATGCTATCAAATAATGCTACATGTTAATTTTAGGAGCTGCATTCCAGCCTGGGAGGAAAACAGTGATCCCTGCAAAGGTGATTGGCAAGTTCTCCATAAGGTTCCATATTCCATAAGATTGTACCGAATCAAGAACATGAGGAAGTAGAACGGCTAGTGTTCGGCTATGTACACAAGAAGGTTTGT
>DWPW01000972.1:0-10060 GCA_018252015.1 Astraptes brevicauda | reverse complement strand
GGAATATTACGTTTAATTTGAATCTAAACCTTGATTACCTGAAGAAACTAGGATAGACCGTTGTAATATTCAACGGAAAATCCGTTTAACATTTTATTTGGCATCGCAACACGTACGTGGCTTGTGGAGGTCGTTGTAGCTACTGCGGTTCCGATGCGGTACCAACGGAAAATTTATGTACCACTGAGCGTGCAAGTCTAGCTATCTACCCAGTAACGCCGGCCGAAATCATACTTCTGTGTTGTTTTCGCTTAACACGCTCTCCATTGCGGACGCTGTGGAACCACCAAAAGCACGCGCTGTGGCCGCGAAGCTAGCTAATGCAAACAGCTGCGAATTGCCAAAAATCGGAGGATGTTATTAGTAGGCATAGGATCCTTAGGGGCTCGCTCTGCTCAAATATTAAGTTTCGTAAGAATTTTAAATTAGAGCATTAGGCGCGGCGTCTCAGCAGAGTTAAATATTAATAATGCTCTCCAGACGAACTCGGTAGAAGACTGAAAACAATGAATTTTTAATAGTTATTCTCCTTTGCGACGGGCAATTAATGTAATGAGGTAGCAAGTTTTAGCCGCCCCGGGGGCTGGCTGCAAATTAGAGTTAATTCTCCCCTAGATTTCGTTGCGATTATTCTATTTGACTCGACTTAAAATTTCTGGTTAGTAGTTAATGATTAGAGGTAATGGGTAAAATATTTGAAATTATTTTTAAAGGATATTTCGACCCGACTTTACTTTTAATTTACATTTACATTGACTTGATTAATTATTTGGCACATTTTCTACGGATTATATATTTAATTATTAGTAAGCAATTAATTATGACCTACTTCTTTGCAATCGGTGTGTCATACTAAGCTCGAATATGAGTCCAAATTATGACATAGCAATGACTATGATAATGATCTGATTAAGTACTCAAATTCGGCCGAATTGGCGTTAATTTGATTATATATACTTCTCCTTATATCATGTATATACACATGATATAAGAATGACTTTCAAATACTATACAAGTCAATAAATTGGTGGTTGGGTAGATTGAAGCTAAGCGAAAGTGGCAAAAGATATTCAGGAAAGGAATTTAAGCACAGCAGAGAAATCGGGTAGAACTAATATTACTTACTCTTAAAAGATCTGACGGTGTTTCTACGACCTTCGTCATTTAAATATGTAACCCTTAGGTAATCATAAAAATTCACTGTAACACATGGACATTTTTAACTAATCCCAAATAGGATCAGAGTCCCATGTATGGTCGGTGACAGGTGCGTTACTCTCTTAAGGATAAAGTTGGAACGCCTTATGTGACTATATCTGCCTTACCGCAAACTTAAAACCGGATTAGACCTTCACTCACCTTTGAGAACTTTGTAAAATACCTTCAAGAATATAGATATTTCTTCACATGTATCGATAGTGGTAATTAATTTATATTTAGTGCTCACCGTTAATAAATCAAAGAGGTGTATAGAAGAGGAAAAATGGCGGTTGCATAAGGTTAAAGTTAATGATAGATAATTCACTACTTGCTGACGAAAATGGTAAAAATTTAAGTATTTGTAGGTATAGGAAAATCGATTTCGTATCACTGTCTTCAAGACTAATACATTTAATTTTATACTTTTCCATTAATCATCATCAATTTCCATCATTTGCGATAAATATAGTCTTAAATTATGAACATCAAATTTTTGTATCCTAAAATAATACCCGTCTGACGGGGATTTGTGCGTTTGCAGATAAAAACAGATGATAAATTTTGCACGTAGCATGCGTGAAATTCATTTTCATGAGCCCGAGATCAACTGTTTCTTGCAAAGTACGTAACTGGGTACATATTTCATAATTAGGAAGTTTTATGTGTTTCAAACTCAAAATGTTTTGAACCTTGCATCGTAGCTTCCTTCTGCAGTGTTTCCACATTCCACACAAGAGATATTCACATTGTATTTAACTAAAATATTCCACACAAATACATCATCGTATCGTATTTACCTAAAATACATCATCTATCTTCTTTCTTGTTATGACTTCTTTGATATGTTTAACATGTCACATAAAATTAACAAAATAAGCAAGATCTTAGTGTTTATTGAAAAAGTATATAGGTAAAATAATAGTAACGTCTCAATTCCATTATATAATAATTTAGAATATCGTCACTTCATTGTCATTTAAAATAGTAGCATGCAATATAATTCAGCTCATTTACTCAGGCGCAAGACCTAACCCTCACGCTAAGAATAATTAATAAAGCAAGTCAAATATAAATAAAAAGTAAAAATCTCTTTTTTATGTTACGAGAGTAGCAAACGAGCATGCAGGCCATTTGATGGTAAATGGCCACTGCCGCCCATGGATATCTGTAATCAAGCCCAGATAAGATCGTAGTCCCAACTGAGGTTGGTCACAGATGCGTTATTACCCCTGAGGATTAAGTTGGAACACCTGGAATAAGTATGTCTCTATGTCATATGTCGTGCTTATATATTCATACTTTTTAAAACATAGTTTAAAGTATAGTTGTTTATATATTCGCTTATACTTTCAAAAATACGAGCAAGATTTCATTTACTCACACATGATTCGAGATCTGTAGCTATCGGGATATATTACGCGTGTTTTCATGTTTCTTTTACGCGAGAGTTATGTCTGATTCCGACTGTTGTTTACAGTTGAATTTTGCGACCCGTTCGTTCCTTACGTGCATTGAATATAGTTTCGAATACATGTCTATAAAAATGAGTATCAAGTAAAAAAGAAAAGTGTCTGGGTGATTTCAAAATAACTGCCATTTCGCCTTCGGAATTTATATTTACAAAAATATAAAAACTTATTTTCGTCTAAACCTACAGTTTAATCTTGGAAATTACCAAAATTTAAAACATCATAAACAATTGCAACAGACTTTACAAACATAAGGTTATATCCTTTTCAAAAAAGTCTGTTTAGAAATCGAAATAACACCGCCATACAAACGGTCAGACACGAGAAAATTGTCATATTGTAATATGCAGGAACGGAGAAAAACATACAAAAGTTTGAAGCTTTCAGCTCTAAAGAATCCGAGGATGATAATTCTATTCCCGCATTTCGTATTTCAGTAGAACATTTTAAAACATATGTAGGAAATGTTATCAAAGTTATACCAAGGTAGTCGTATCCGGAAACTCATTGCTCTCTACGTTCTTAAAGGAATGGGAATCAATATTTGTTATAGAATATTGCCTGCCAATACTTGCTGGCTGAAAAGTATTGTTTATCTTCAATTTGTTTTGATTTGAGGTCTTTATTAGTTTTGGAGGCAAACCTCTCGTATAAAATTTAAATATTTATTAAGGTTTCTATACAAATTTCTATAAATACAGATTTTTTTATTATCTTAGAACAATAATTAAAATAGAGTATGTCAATACCGCCAACACCAATTATTATGAATTGTAGGCCAATATGGATGATGTTAAAAAAAACGAATTACTATTACTATAATAGTTTTCATAGTACGGTGTTATGACATTAGTTTTCATAGTACGGTGTTATGAACCCGAGTGCCTGTATTTTTTTAATCGAGGGATAAACCTTGAAAAAGCACCCGTCGCCATGGTAGCGGCGCCGGGACATGCTATATTTACCGCACTAAAAACGCTGCAGGACGTCTTCAGCGTTGCGAAGAGGAGTCCGGGATCTCCAACGGGCGTTCCGTTGGAGATTCGAAGTCCTCTGAGCGCATTGCCCCGTCGGGCCCTAGTCGAACGAGCGTTGCGTTCGCCGCACCGTCTGATACACGACGATATACGTTCACTCATACCTCCGTCCTTCCCAGGATCGCTGAATACACGGTTCGAGAACCTATTCTTAGCACCCGTAATATCGGAAGCTTCCTTTTAATCGCCTTTTAGCCAGGGAATATCGTAACCCTATTTTGGACCCAGTATTAAAGGGACATCATATCCGAGTACCTATGTCTATACCTCTAAACACACAGATAATTTAAACAAATAGACTTCTAATGAAATGCTTAGTTTTTGGCATTAGCCTAGTAAAACTTACAGTTTATCATATGGAATTATACAAATTGTAATAACAAATGTACCTGTAACGTAAAAATAAATAAAAAGGTACCTAGCAGTTTGAACATAACATAAGAATCATTTCGGCTCATACTATTATTTTCTATTAAACATTGGAGTAATCGAAACTTCAGAGGAATTATAGAATATTGTATCAATAAACGACAAATAGTTCAAATTGGTTCCGATATTATATTATAGAAGTAGCAAATGAGAATGCCGTCCAACTGATGGTAAATGGTTACTGTCGCCCATAGGCATGTGTTATCATCCCATTAAGATTAGTCCTACTTGATTTGGCAAAGGGAGATCTCTCGTCAGGCTAGATAATCATGCTTGGGGAGCGGCCGTGCTCCGATAGTTTTAGTTCGGAACTTTTACATATGCAACATGTTAAGGAAACTCGATAGCGTGATTCAGAAGCGCCATTTCTTGATGCATTGCAGACGGTCGCCAGACCTGAACTTGGCCAAAGATGCGTTGCTACCAATAGTCACTAAGTTGGAAAGCCTCCTATAACTGTCCCTTACCACACCGTTCAGACCAGAACACAACAGCACTTGACATAAAGTATCCACTTCCAAAGAAATGTAATAAAGATGTCACTACTAAGCTGTGTCAGCGTGTAATACGATCGTATTATAATTAAAATCACCTCGCGACAGCGGTCTGGCACCGTTTGTCTTCGTAATATCAGACGCGTGTGTAATTTGTTCGTGCAATATGTCACTGGTCGCGGCGGGCGGATTAGGAGCGGATCGGTCTCCGTTTGTATGAAGACTCGCGTTTACAGTTTTATTGCTACTGCAGTTTATTACACCCACACTTGAATTTAGTGTCTATTATGTTAGTACATAATTGGTGTACATTCGGGACCGTTTATCTGTACAAATAAATAAAATTGCAGTGTCTGTTTGTAATGTCAAAATAACAACAGTATTGAAATGCATATGATAGTATATAGAGAATTTATAACAAACAACAATTATTGTTTTTTGTCTGTGTGTTTTCCTGACTAATTTTCAAAATGACTGAACCGAATTTTTGGAACTTGCACCGACAGGTAGCTGATGCTATAACGCGTAAATTAGGCTACTTTTTTTCAGAAAGAATAATAAAAAAACATGGACCTGCGCACACTCTAGCGTTATTGCTATCAAACCTCTTTGAAATTGCTATTATGTTTATATATAGTTATGTATAATATGTTAATTTTTTAAACACCCCTGAATCCGCGTGGCACAGCTAGTATTATTATGAATAAGAGTGCTTGTATCACAGATATCTATGTGTGCGTGTATATAAAATTGAGACATATGTATGACTTCATAATATCAAATGATATCATATATCTATAACCAGATTTTAATAAATATTGTTATTGTATAGTAACGTCTACAATCCTTTTCGTTACAATAAATATTTTCTCTCTCTCAGACGTTTAACTTAAATAAACTCTTTAGTGATTTTCTGAAATATTTTTCATGTACTGAGTATCTTAATCACATTAAAGTAATTTAGGTTATATTATGATGGATATAATCAAAATCATTTTATAGGTGCGTATAAATTTTACAGACATTCTAAATTATATTTTTTTTGCGAATAAAAACCAGTAAATACTCATCAAAGAACACGATCCGATAATTTGAACTTGCTCATCGAGCAAATAACGTGAGTAAATAACATTTTTACCTGCAAGAATCTCGAAATACGATTAGATAGGACGAGGAGGTAACGAAATATAAACATACGTAGGTATGTTAAAATAATGCCCGCAAAACCGAATTTGAATTTTTCCCTTTGTGCTTCACCGACGTCGTGTATTGTATTTTCGTTTTATTAAAACAGGAAAATAAACAAAAATTTCGGCTCTTACCTCTTGCCTCCCCCACCCCGTGTACAATGTTGAAACATACACGTACGTACCCTACGATAACTTGTTATAAGGATGTACTATTTGTTTTACGCCCTGTGGCGTACACGCCCCTATAAAATGAGAACAAAAGGAAAGAATTTAATAAAATTTAATTAAAACGGCTCACCTATGCCTAAAGAATGTTCATCAAAGTATGACATCTCGACTTTTTAATAGTATACGCAGCTCATAAAAACCTTTTACGCGTGTTGGTAGCGATTCAAAGTTGATTTCGTGCATGCATTTGTTGGCAGTAACTTTATAATTTATGCAAATAATTCTTTATTTGATTACGTGGTTCTGTGGCGGAATGTTATGTGGATTTATTTGCAATTTCTTGATGGTGTTATTAAAATAATTACAGTATATATTGAAACATTCAATCAAGTTTGCAAGTTGAGGTCTCTGATGTTTGGGCCATGTTGGGATGTTGCCAGAAGTTCCAGCAGCGTGTAGGAGAAATCATTAAAGGCATGGCATATTGACCTGGTATTACAGCCATAAATAAAAATGTAGAACGCAGCGCCGCCAGTAAATACTAGTTTCTTACAAGTTACGAACTTTCGTATAAAGTAGCCAAATATTTTTCGTAGTATCTAAAGGAAAGGCGCTTAAAGAATACTCAATTGTTTGTAATAAACCGTTAAGTGTAGTCTTTTGTTAAATTATCGCTAACTCGTTTTGTAAATAAGATGTTTTTGAACAAATGAATTATGGTACATTACGCCGATCTATGTTACATTGATATGTGTAGGTGTAAAAGGATGCAATTCTAATGACACACGGAATTACAAATGGAATGTATACAATTCCATAGTTTTTGCCACCACCGAGTCTGACAAACGACATGTTCACTAATTAAAGAAAAACATTGCATGAGAAGGAGCTCTCACAAAGCGCAAAACAATAAAATTCAAAATATCTCATTATAATTAAGTAAGGTAATTAAGGTTTTCAGACGGCGTAAAATTGTGAGCTATTTACCATTTTTCTCCCTCTTTAAATGGACTTACAAAACAAATATGTGCAGGGGAATGTAAAGGTAATTTCTCCGAGCGCACTGTATTTCAGTTTAACGTGGTAATGTCCTCATATAAAATGAATGATCGAAAAAGTTCAACGTGAGTGATAAATATGCTGACACGCTGAGGGAAATCAGCAACGTAAAGTTATAATTTTATTTTGATGATGTTGTAGTCAATTGAAAAGTTACAAGTGAGAAACTCCGGTCCATTTTCTACTTCTGCTTTTCTGTATTCTACCTCTATATTAGGGCTGTCCACGCCAGAAACGCTTACGAACGCACTATTAAAAAAATATGAACTGACTTTTAAATAAAAAGTGCTAAAAGTAATTTCTGTGACTTTTTTGAAAGTGAAAGTTTTTTAGACGTAACATATGTAAGTAATATTGTAATGATATGACGTGACATGGCATGATTTGACATGATGCGTGCCAATTCATGTCATAGTAATTTTAGTAATGTATTTTAAAGTCCTGACGTAACTATTTAAAACAAAAATTTAATTTTGTAACAAGTACCGAAAACCGTAAAAATCACTCATTTTATTCGCGGGCCCCTCCTCGACAAGGTTTGGACAGCCCTGCTCTATGTGATTACACCCTTCGCAGAAGTAATTATCTTGCTTGTCTTTCTTTTGGCACACTTACACTGCAGACTATACTGCATGTTTGTATTCAATGTTTCCCTCTCCAGTGATTTTACATCTAAATGTTACCACAAATTAGTGTAAGTTACCGACAGGGCATACAACGTAAAATAAGTAAGATAATGTATGAAATGATTATTAAAATGTATCAAGTACTTACATAGGATTCCATGTAATTCATAACGAAGTGGTCCGTTTGTCAAAATTGCTTGAAATTACATTTACATACGTCTTCAAATAAAAACAGTGGTTATAGTGAGTGAACAAATTCATACTTTGCTTACTAACGTTATATGCTTTGTCGGTTGCATTGGTAATTATATTAAAGTGTATCTTTTCTGTCTCTAGCTGAAGTAGGACACTGCGAAGTACCTCTCGGCATGGAGAACGGGAAGATAAAGAATGAATCCCTCTCGGCCAGCTCCAGCTACGACCAGAGCGTCTCTCCTCTCAGCTCCCGGTACGTAGTCTATTTGATACGGGCACTTCACCCCATAGATCTCCTATATACGTGTACTTTATCCTAAAAAATTCCAAGATGTTATACTCAAATATTTTAAACTAAACCATAGTTGTCTCTGACAGTGGACTACCTACGAAAAACTTATTTATATTTTATTTAGTTAAAATATAAATAAGTCTTTCGTAGGTAGTCCAGTTCCTTTTTTACTGGAAGTGGTGTTAATTTCAAGATTAGGCTAATTAAAGAATTGTAGTACCGTGATTAGATACAGTACTTTCACTTAAATCTTCTAGACTAATGTATGTCACATCCCACGCTATAAACAGTTTGTATGCTATTACATGAAAAAGTATAAACTTCTTCATGCAATAACATACCGAGTCTATCCCGGTAATTCAAATTAATAACGAGAAATAAAGAAACAAAACAAAAATATCAGGTGCTCAAAAAACGTCGATTCCGCAAAGATATTGTCTTCAACCAAAATATCACCTGGTACCGAGTTAACAAGTTCGCTTTATACACCGTACCCAAACTGCCTCGTACGGTTCTCTCAAATTGGTTTGCATGACCGAAATTCAAAGCAAATTGCTACGCCATCGATATCGCATATTAAAATCACCTTTGTTAGGCAACAATAAAGCGATGCCATGCAACAGACTTGTAACAATAACCGTAAATCCCACGACCGCAAAACGTTCATGCTTAGCTCAAACAATTAACATCGGATATCACATTCGAGACCTAAGCCCGCATCCGACGCAAGACAATAGAGCGAAAACTCGACGCTCATTTGAGAAATTCAGTAACAGAAAATTAAATTTTCTATGAATTCGGAGCGGCTGTGATCCTACAAAAGCCTTTCGGGACTAGACTCGCCGAAGATAACAAGATAAGTATAAGTAGGAGTTGCCGAAGCCTTATCATCCGAGTCTCTTAACATAGGGTCAGAGGCGATTTAGCTAATGCTGCCTTAATTCACCGTTTAGCGCGCGTTGTTCCTCTGTACCTCTGACGAGATTGCACAAGAGATATTCAAATTAAACGGCAGCCACTCCGGAGACCCACCTTTGTTGACAAACGAAGCACTGAAACGTTTACACTATTTGCTCAGTCTATAATGCTAATTTTATTTACTTATGCCCGGACATGTTTTGGTTTCATCTCAACACAATACATACGTAATACGGACAGTACACTTCGCACGAACGTTTGCTAATGTGCGTAATAAAAACTTTATTTATGTAGTCAATTTCAATGTTTGTGTCGTTTATGTTGTTATTAAACGAATTGGTCACATTTTTGTTTTATCTACAGTTTGTGTCTTTCGCCGTATTAGCAGTAATATTCTCCAGCTCGGGTTGATTAGAGCATCATAGGACCGCAATTTGATACGGTCCTACGACTCGAAATCATCCCGACAAGTCTACGTAATTGCGCTTGCGATCTTACAACACATACAGGGGACATACTAGAATGGAAGCGAAATTCTAATATTCCTGCTAGATCTACTTATGTAACATTTTGTGACATTCGTTTATTTTATATTGTTATGTACAAATATCGGAAAAATTGATTTTATCGTACATTTCCAACAGCATAAGGACGGAGTTACGAGGCGGTGCGTGGTGCCCCAACGGCCTGATATCTCCTAGAAGCCGTCAATATTTGGAAATTGATTTACATGCTGAATACTTGATCACCGCAACTGAATCTCAGGGTAGATTCGCAAACTCCATTGGAGTCGAGTTTGTCGAAAGTTATACCATTGAGTACTATCGGAATACTCTGAAACGATGGGTCAAATATAAAGATTTCAGCGGTGATAGAATAAGCGTAAGTAATACAGATTTTATTATTACTGACAAAAATATAGAAGCTAACATTCAGATTAATATTCACCACGAAATAAATTGTATTACGTATGCAAGTACAAA
>DWPW01000971.1:0-10063 GCA_018252015.1 Astraptes brevicauda | reverse complement strand
TTATTGTGACGAAGTACTTTCCTGATGTCTTTAAATGTGGGATGTTTGTACAAAATAATTTCCATGTAAACATGGGTTACACTAATGTTTTATGAGACTTGGCAGATCTCCGGTAATTTCAAACTATACCATCGTTACAAAAAAAATTAAGAAAGCATTGTCATGAACTTAACTTGTCAAACCCTGACCACATGTAGTGGTCCAAAAAAAAGACTCCAATCGGTCAATCGTCCCCATAAAGGAGTTCCGGTCATAAATTGGTCATTCCCGGCATCCGGCACCACAGAGCCGCTATTGTCATAACCGGGAATAGACTCCAGGAATAGACGGGACTATGAAAACGATCACTCATGTACGGGACGAAGGGTATCAAGCGCGTAAGGTTAACAAGCGAACCAATAGTACGGTTAGTACTCAGGTTTATTTTAATAATAACAGTATACAAGTCAAGTGTGTTAAATCTCTCAATGTACATACATTTGTAGATACTCGAGTTAATTTCAAGCTTATTAGACAGGACAAGGAAGATGAAGAATTAATCTTTTGGTCTGTGTTAGTCCCACATAAAAATTAACAAAATTCTCTAATTAAATATGTCGACTAGGTCAATATATAAAGCAATACTAGAAATAAGTTGTAGTTAAAAGGTTCGTTAATCACAAATAAATAATTATATAAAGTCACAAAACAACACTTTTAACACACATAAAAAGTGGTAGATATCATAAATTCATAGACAAAGAAAACGTATATAAAACATCACGAACCAACAATCTAACTAACTAGCAATCTTTACCTGAGAAGGAAGTGCACGTAAATTCTAAGCTCGCTAAAGATCTCGCACTAAGTCATGACTAAGCGCGATAATTCTACTTATTTAGCGCCATCCGAGAGTATTTACAGAAATATCTTTCTGAGTAGAGTCATTTTCTGAAGACACTTACGTTTGCGTTGTAAGTTCCGCGAATTCCTTGCTCCGATTTTTTACTTATGTTTGTTTTTTATTGCAAGTTATGTTCGTTATTTTTCTATTTCTTGATGTAATAGTACATTTACTACTATGTTTTGGTCTTCATATGACTCCGTAGTCCCGTAATTTTTCCTGCACATTTTTTCCATATTGTGAGCATTTTATTCGTGATATTTGAGGCATCTTTGGGTTATAAATAGTTCGTCGTGTGCTCAATTATCACAATTTATTGACTTATATTTTTGTGCAGTAAAATATTATATTATTATATCTATTGAGAACATAACAATTATAGATTACATAGTCATATCTAAAAAAAAGTCGTAGTCACATCGCGACATGCATTTGTATATTTCTTTTCTTTAATAATTTATTTTTGCTTGAAAACTTCGAGACTAATTATTACCTATTACTAAACATTGGACTCAATACGTCTGTTCTAAAAATAGCCGTTCATCATTTAAAACGAAAATAAGCGCTATAGAAAAACAATGAATTTGAAGTTATTTGTATTGAAAACAATTCTAGCGCCAATACAGATTTGGGTTAATCACACATATTTCATCACGTTATGCCATCTCCCACTTCGTTTCTCCTAAAATAAACGACGTCATTGGTAAAACTCTATTTATTACGACATATGAAATCTATGGCTTTTATATTCATTAGCTTCCTTATTTTTCATTGTTTTAGTACCTAATTTTTAACCCCACGTTTTGTTTCTTTTAGCCTTATCTTCTTAATATATATAAATTACGCGTCCCGTTGTTTGTCCGATATGGACTCTTAACTACTGAAATGATTTTAATCAAATTTGTGCAAAGTGTGCAGTTTTATCCAACTTGAAAGATAGGATAGTTTATATCTTAATTTAATCGCAATATTATTTAATTTGTTAAATACCCTGGCGAAGCCGGGGCGGGGCGCTAGTGATATGTATAAGGTACACCGAATATTGCCCGAAGAGTGGTCATGCGGCGCGACTCTGGTTTGTCTGGATCGTATCGCATTAAATATCGCAGGGACCAGTGACATGTGTAACCGTATTGGATCGCTACGCAATCGCGTTCGCTTTAGTTCGCCCACATAGGACGTAGCCTTAATAACAAAACACACGTGACGCCTCGCATACAAGATTACTGTGCGGCTTTTTTGTTGTGCTATAGCTGTTTAAGCACCAATTCACCATATATGATTTAATGTACGATGACCATTTGTTCTCCATGTAAAAAATAATAGATATTAAAGAGAGCGTGCGTGTGCATGTGTATACGCATTACGCACAACTGAAACTACAACAAAACTATATTTTTTCCAAAGTGTACAACGATATATGTATGAATCAGTAATTTCTAAATATTAACCTCAACGTAAACATTTCCGTAACGCTCGAGGGTAGCCGTTTCCGTTGCGCCCAATGGGGTCGTTCCGTTAAATACTTTAACTGTTACATAATCATTTATTATTATTAAACGCGCCTAAAGTAATTACAATTCAATATGTAAATTCATGTTTAGTATTTCCTTTTGATTGACTGTCAGTTACTTCCACAACTAAATAGGTCACTTACTGTAACTACGAATTAGCTTATCAGCTAGTCTATTTCAAACTTAAGGAACAGGCTTTGATAAGTGTGTTGTGACCGATATAAATTATGATTTCATATTTTATATAATATGAATAAATCGTAAATGACGTCTGGTAAATTGATACACGTACCCATAGGTACATGATATAACTAGAATATTTATATAGCTAGACATTGCTATCATATACCATTTAATTATAAGTACAATATATTAAAAATTAGAGTATGACAATCATTAATCAAATGCCGCAGGTACTTAAAATGTTGATCTTCCTGGTTTTCTACTGCACAAACACAGCCTTTGTACCATAGACACCCTACATGTAACGTTTAAGTTTTTTTTGCGTATATAATATTTATTTATAATAGATATATAAACATAATTTATTTATAAGAAATTATGCTCGTGTTTAATGAGGATGCAGAAAGCAATTCTTACTCGTTAGTAGCAATCGTATCACATTAAATCAAAAGCGGACATCTATAAATATCTCTCGTTTCCAATTGACAGAGGGCAAAAGTTCCTTGTCGTAGTTATCGCCAACCCAACACAATAATTACGATTTCTGCATTATTTTCTATAATTGCATTTTATACATCATCTTTACAAGCACACCTAATCAACTTGTATCGTAATATTTAAATTATGACAAGGACAACATATACATTTTTCCTTGTAACTGCTAACTGACGTACTATTATTATAGCAAATTACGAGAGATTAATAACTTACATATACACAAAATATATCAACAAATGATGATGTTCACTGTGATCGTATGTTATATGAACGTTACATAATCGGCATTATTTATGAGCTCATTGTAATACACTATACCAGTGGTGGATTTACCACTAGGCTGTGTAGGCTGGAGCAAAGGGTGGCAGATAAAAGGGGCGGCTTTATCTCGGACGACCTTTTTTGCCAACTTTCGGAAACTATTTTATCTTAACGACCTATTTTCGCTAACTAAAGGGTCAGCAGCAAATTGTCATTTTCTGATTCCGCGGTCGTTTGATTTGAACGGCCCGAAACTAAAGTATTGCCTTGCAAAGGTTAGTAGGGGTGGGTAAACTTCACTTCCCTATTGGCGGCAAATATCTAAATTCACTAGCCTATTGGCAGTAAATATCTAAATCCGCCACTCACCTATACGTTTTCCAATTCTAGATTTTATCTACAACTAGTAGACAAAAAGCAGAAGCTTTGGTTTCAGATTTGGCCAGAAAAACCACCTTCACAAATATCTTCAGCTTCGGCGAAAATGATCTGAAGTTTTGGCAGTAAGCGAAGGTTGCCTGCTAACACCAAAATCAAACGAGATGTTTCGAATTTGCGAGATCGCGATAGGGACGATGAAGTACGAGGACAGACAGAGGCACACTTTGCTGTGGACTTAAGCGGCATGTGACTTAATTTTTTTGTTATAGAAATAGCAACCAAGCATGCAGCCCGCCTAGTGGTAAGTGACCACTGCCGCCCATGGAAATCTGTAATTAACCCTAGATAAGGTCATAGTCCTACGTGAGGTCGGCCACAGGTGCGCCGGTAACCCTTGAGGACTACATTTTAATGCTTCGAATAAGTATGTCTCCTTGATGACCCTTCAGACCAAAAAAAAGTGACGCTTTTTATTGCTGTTATTAGGCAAATTAGGTGTCACCGCCACACCGGTGCCGGGGCCGAAACGAAAAGACTCGTAACATATTTTCTGATAACTACTTACTTACTTTCTAATATTTTTTCAAATTCCCTTAAATATCCGTATGGGAATAATAGTATAATGTTCCCAGGAAGTATTCGTAAGGGAATGATAGTAAAATGCAGCTCATGAATGTAGTAGTTTTAAGCATACAAACACCTACCTAACTTTAAATCCGTCGTAAGAGACCGTATTCACGTGATCGCAAATAATATCACGAGGTTATTAAGGCATTCGGTGACAAACATAATTATCGCGTATTATCTCCTAAGCGCTTTATTCCAAACTAGTTCTCCTCCCGCGCCTTAACGGCGTTTTACTTGCATTTGCACTTCTACTATTTCTCTTTATCTAATCGAAACTGAACTGCAGGTATACTGTCAAAGAATAGTAAAATCAATTTAATGAATAACATAAAAATATTGAAACTATTCGAGTTCCCGTAACACAGATACCTAATATACATACTTACGACGAATAAAAGTATCATATTAACATCTTTTGAAGCGGATTGCTTATTGTAAAAAAATACTCTGAAGAATTCGAAATCGCATAGATACATAGGTACCTTCATAGATTCAGTCACATTAGTTAATAGGTTTTGATTTGAACATCTAAAATCCACGCAATGAATAAGCTTGAATCTTCGTAAATATAACCCAAGGGACCTCCAGGTTTTTATAAACAGATAACATTGTAGGTACCTATACTACCTATTATAATTTTGAAACTTACATAACCAAACGGACCAAACAACAAGTAGGTACATATACAATGTCGTCTTGACCGTACATTTCCGTGAAATATTCAGAAAGAAATTAAAATTGTAAAAGAAACTGGAACGAGAATTGGTTTGAATACGATTTTCTGTATACTTTTTTTAACACGCTTTATTAAGTTGTGAGATAAGTTCCGATACAAGCAGGTTTGAGTGTGGCTGCTAAAATAACCGATTTTCATACAGTAACACTGAAACACAATTTAATTTTTGCTGTTCATCGTATTTCCCATTACTTAACCCTTCAGTGCGCGTGATCCGAGACATGAACGTATTTTGTTTATTTTTTTCCGGTTTTGTATCTTCAAGACGACTGAACAGCATTTGTAGGACATTCGTGTGAATGTGAAGTCTGTGAACTGCATCCGTCATTCCTATAATAATGGGACATTACAGATAATGTCATATTATTATAGGAAAAGCATTTCCTCGAAATGTTACGGGTTTGTTGCGTAAAATTGGAAAACTGTGCACGCAGGCGGAACCACGGTAGTATTAGGCCGGCACTGCCGTGTCCAAAGAGAGAACATTTAATGAACGCTGTGTGTATAGTGTATTCTACTCTCTATAGCCTACATAGTTTGTATCCACAGTACACTTAACGCCAACACGAGGTGACGTCACACGGGCCTTCACAAGGCCACATAATTGTGTTGCTTGGTACACTCTTAGTACTGCGAATTGATTAGGCATACGCATTATTATAAAGCCACTCGATCAGATTTGTAATATAACTTGATTACAAAGTTATTCAAACCTAAACATAGTAACTACTGTAAATATATTACAAGCTTAGATTACTCTTAGAATCTCCAAATAAAATATTGACACTATAAAAGTTAGGCTATATATAAATGGATCCCATTAAATAGATATACCTATCACATATCGGACATTTGGTATCAAGTAAAATCCAAGCTAAATGAAGATTACCAATGCAAACAAAATTGTTCAATCAATCAATATTTATATAGCTATGAAGATAAGAGAAATAAACAATCCCACATACCTACTTCAACAGTAACTACCTACTTTAATTACCGGTGACACTAGAAAAGGAAGAACAATTTATATTCGCTTGCTAATTAATCAACTGTCTATGAAATATTAACGTAACGGAGTACTTCAATAATAGTACCATATGGGTGTCGTCGTCAACCCACCCATGTCCCACTGTTGGGCGAGGGTCTCCTCTCGAATGAGAGGGGTGTAGGCCATAGTCCACTGCGCCAGCCAAGTGCGAATTGGCAGACTTCACACACTTAGAGCTTTTTTGTTTTAAAGAACTCTCAGGTGTCTGTAGGTTTCCTCACGATGTTTTCCTTCACCATTATAACAAGTGATAATCAATTTATAATACGAACATAACTTTGAAAAGTCAGAGATGTGTTCCTGGGATTTGAACCTCGGACCTCGCGATCGAGATGCCGAGTTTCAACCATTAGTCTATCACTGCTCTTGTAGGCATAGGTACCAACACGTATTTCTAGTGAGAAGCAGCTCTTGAAGAGTGAAGAAGAGAGTGAGATGAAAGAGTGAGGATGCCAGAATGTTCACATATAGGGTGACCACCATTGTTCTTAAGAGTGGCAGCAGATGTGTAATTGTCTAGAACCTGTAGGTGGAGTTTGTGTTACAGTGTGCTGTGTTGGTAGAGTGAGTTAGTAAAAACCATTTACCAACAGTACGTCTGCATGCTTGTTTGTGACATAATTTTATTTTAAAAAAAATGATGATGTGGCTAACAACTAGTAAAAAATATGACTGTACCTCAGACATACATAATGGTTATTCCACTTTTATCAAACTTTGTTGTTTAAATACCTAAAATTATAAAAACCAGCTTTATACAATGGTATAATACATTAGGTCTTATGATAAATAGCTTAAAAATTAAATCACTTTTAAACAACATTATACGTATCTTATAAAGTTCAAAGATGTGCTGTACATTTTTAGCCATCTTGTATTTTTTTTTGTTTTGGTGCTTTTTGTTGTATATCTCTGAGGTACGGAAATATTAAATAAATAGAAATAGAAATATTGAAATTAGGTAAATATAAGTAGTAAATCAGAAACTGATCCATATACAAGTAGATGAAAGGTGGTAGAACCCTATGTGGTTTGACTCCCATGGCACCACTGCCACATATATTTCTATGTTATAACAGGAGTGTTCAGAGCTGCTATGTTCTGGTTTGAAGGGTGTGGTACGAGTGATATACTTATTTGAGGCATTCTAACTTAGTCCTCAGGGGTAGCAATGCATTTGTGGCCGACCTCAGATAGGACTGTGATCTTATATGGGGTTGATTACAGATGTCCATTGGTGGCAGTGGCTACTTACCATCAGTTGGGCTTCATGCGCGTTTGCTACTTCCAGAGCATAAAAAAAACACTGCCACACCCTTCTCACCTCTTATGCTTCTTTAACTAATGCATGCTCCAAATGTTAGTTATATGAATGAACTGCAAACCATATTACAAACAATGAATTTTTTTATGTAAATGTTTCACTCGTTAATTGTCACTATATTCTAAAAGAAAAAGTATGTGAAGAGAATCACTTACCTATTTTTTAGAGCTAATATAGGCACTATCTGCGTTCCTCGCTAATTAAAATGATTGGCGATTTATAAATTCCAATTTGTAACTGGTAAATGTAGAAGTAAATCCTTAGTACTACTGGTAAAACTTAAGATTTGCCAACTTTTAACGGTAAAACTCTGATATGACCTAAGAGCATCATCTATTTCTAACTTTTAACACAATTCTCCAGATAATTCTTAAGTTTTACTACAAGGATATAATGAATGTCGAAAATCAGACTATGTCCAGAGATAATGAGGCTAAGACTGATACATAATATATGAGCTACTGTATGTCTTCGCAGTTACACTCGCAATTACAAATATTGTAACAAGACATACTAATAATACAGAATTAAATATTTGGTTTAAAAAATAGCTAAAAGTATCCTGTACCTTATACCACAATATAATCTATGTCTGTACCAATACCTCATCCACATCCATTCAGCTGTTTTGAAATTATGGAGAAACTAACATTCATTTTCACAAACTTTAAAAAAAGTTTATTCCAAGGGGAACCCTATCTATGTTTTTCCGGGATGAAGTCGCCTGTGTCATTTCATCCAGATCCATTCAGCCATTCTAGTTATAAAATAACGAACATCCATCCATACATCAATGCATCCATCCACACAAACTTTTAGCTTTTTAATATTAATAGGATAATAGGATGGGGTCTACTAATAAAAAGACATGTATTATCTAACATGAAATGTCATGAAGAATTATAAAGTCCCCTATCCAATTTCTAAGGTTTATTGAACAATCTCACAGATTCATTTAATCCCTTACCTGGTACAGTTGGCAAAGGAATTAAACTAAATTATGAAGAGAATTTAAACTAAATTATGAAGATATTATAAATGTAAGAAATTGGTATGAACCAAAGGCCATTTTCATGAAACGAGGATGAACCAATTTTAGCTTTTTAAAACCTTTCATCACAGATAACGTAAAGATTTCAAACATGCCCATTACAATACTATATTTTTTAATAGAACCACCTTGCAATGTATATTTTACAATATGAAAGTTCTAATTCACCCTGAAAATGAATTATTCATCGTATTGATTAGTTTTTCTACAACACATTGCCAATAATAAATTGTACTAGCGATTGTCACTTATTGCACATAATTTTCCACGTTTTTTTCTAAAATAATATAGCATACTTTGGAAATAGATTTGTATGTCAAAAGTAGAACAGCAATATGTAAATATAAGGTTTTGGTTATATTCTTCGCCTCACCATTAACACCTAATGATATAATTGTCTACACTTGACTAACTTGGTTGTTAATTGAGTAAATAACCAAACACTACATGAAAATTTTGTTTGTTTTTTATCTTCACCAATCAGTCAGTGAATCTATTTTCAGCTGTCGTTACACAAATTTCTAACTGAATCTCTACCAAAAATATTAGACTATGCGGTTGTATATGCAAAAATGCAATAATAAAAGATACGTGATCAATGGGCACATAAAAATATAGGAACAAACCGTAAACACATGAATATCAGGCACAAACTCGAAACGAAAAACGCACTTTTACGTCACTAACATTTTCACACTTGTTTGTAAATATCTAGTCAAACTTTATTAAAACGTTTATTGTAACGAATTGACAATACTAATTTTTATTCTCTAAACTCACTTGGCACATAAACCAACAAACGAAACACTTTACTTGACAAGCAACTGTGAATATTGTATTTGTGAGAACTAAGAATTGAATAGTGTTGTCGACTACATAAATAAAAAAAAAAGAATTATATAATTATTATGCTGATAATAGACTCAAGAAATAAACATTAAATTGTAAATAAAGAAATACAAACAGCTGAAAATGAACTGGACTAAATACGTTATAAGATTATATCCTAAATTTTAAACATAAACGGTTTTTTTTTAATATTTTGTAGTAGTAAATGGGAAAAGGTAAATTTTGGGATATGTGTAGGAAGCACTAAAAACTTTAGGGTACCCCATATTTAATATAATCTTTGGGTCACTCACAAGTTTTAAAATTAATTTCTTCCTTTCTTTACGAGCCCAACATTATAAAATAATTATTATGTTAAGAAGAATGGATCCGCGTTGAGAATGTTTTCGTGCAGTTTTTTTTCCAGTTTAATCCGTATTTAGCGACTTGGCTCTTTGGAGTTAGCAATACTGGTTGAGAGTCTATATCGACCAAAAAAAATTGTCGCTACATAAGATCTAGCGACTTTTGGAGTTCGATTTTTTCTAATATTTAGTGGGGAAAAAAGGGTTGAAAGGCAATATTGTAGTTCTGGAGTTGGCAACACTGGTCACAGACAGAAATATATGTCTGTGGTTATACTGTAAATCCACTTGGAGGAATAATTAGACTGGAGTAGTAGCAATAAGTTGAACATTTTATACACATTTGATCTCTTTTTTCTTATGG
>DWPW01000970.1:0-10064 GCA_018252015.1 Astraptes brevicauda | reverse complement strand
ATGCGTTACTGTGTATATTGCATGTCAGATTCTTTGAATATTTATCCATCCATATATCAGCCTTTGGAGAACCAATGCTGACTTAGGCCTAACCCAATGGTATTTTTAGCAATAGGTCCTGCTGCTGGCTTACGTGTTGTGTGCAGTAAGTGTTGATGATGCCAAGGAAAATGCCACTGCCTTCTGTGCACATGGCAAAATTTGAATATACTGACCTTATTTTTTAATATCACGCTTGGTTAATGTTTTAAAAAACAGACTTTACATAACTGAAAAGATTTAAAAAATGATTTTCTTAAAATAGAAATGAAATCTGTATTTTTAACAGTAGAGACATTCCCTTTGTAAGATTAAAGCCATTGATAATATATTCATTGACAATTTTATTTTACTCATGACCTTTGAAGAGCAGAGATAGAAATAAAAACTAGGGCAACAATAAAATTAATATAAAATGTTGCTATGAAAAAGTTGAAAACAGTGTCTCTAAAGGTTCTTTAAAAGAAACAAACAGACTTTTTGTGAATTTTTGTTCACCACTACGGTGGAGCAGCACGATTTGTAAGAATTGACCTTTACCCAGCAGTTGGACTTAAAAAGAATCAAGGTAGTTCGATTAAATCAAAAAACATCATCAATTAAACATTGAATATGGCAACAGTGGTAAGGGAGACATACTTATCTGAGCCACGTGGTGGCAGTGGCCACCTACCATAGCAGACTCCATGTTTGTTAACTACTTCTATACCATAAAAGGCGAATATAAAGTTATATAAAGTTAAAGCAGCAGTTCTATATATAACCATTTCTTTCAGGTAACAACTGATGAACATGGTCAATTAATAGTAGCTAGGATATTAGCAGGCAGTGCGGCTGCCAAGCAGGCACTGCTCTCAGTAGGTGATGTGTTATTAGAAGTAGACGGAGTGCAAATAGACTCGGAGGACCAATTAAAGGAGGCAGTCTCCAAGCCAAATGACCGAGTCACTCTCAAAGTTGGACCCAATATGAAAGACAAAAGCTCACAAGCAACAAATAAGCTAAGTGTAAGCAGTTTTCTTCATTTTGTTTATCATTAATGTTGTTTGATGTTTATTTATTGTAATTTTGGATGTCATTGATAAAATTTGTTTTTCTTTACAGTGTTACATGAGAACTCTCTTTGACTATAACCCTAGTGAAGACACATTGTTGCCATGTAAGGAAATAGGATTAGAATTCAAAAGAGGAGACATTTTACAAGTAAGTTACATATATTTAGTGTTAAATGTAACTGAAATATCATACTGCTGTTATCATTCTAGTGGTGATGAGCAATCACAACTCATAGGTGATAAAACTCTGTGTAATTCCACAATGATATTGACACAGCACAGAGACAAATTGACAATTACATTTTTCTCTGGTTTATAGCAGTAGACAATGTTGCTGTTTTCTTCAAACACAACTACACATCTGTAATTGACTTGAAGACTATTATTCTAATGTTACTTACATATGTGCATGGAGTAATGATGTTTTAAATTCTGGTGGACTGTACACTCTTCCACTACGTGTATTAAATTATGCTCATGATATATTTTTTAGGTATCAGATAGAAAGGACCCGAACTGGTGGCAAGCTAGTCATGTGGAAAATCCAGAAGTTGTTGGTTTGATTCCTTCCCCAGAATTAGAAGAACGACGCAAAGCTTATGTGCCGCCCGAAGCAGATTTTGTACATAAGATTAGCATTTGTGGAGCAAGGGTAAGTTCGAGTGATGTCATTTGGCACGCGTCGATTGTTCCGGTAAACGGGATGTACATATACGTACTTATGTAATACATATAAGCTTTTAACTGGTATTTTGTGCTCTTATCATATTTTATACAATTTTTATAATTGCATGATTTTTTTAAATAATATTGAGTCTTATAAAATTAAAAATGTTTTTAAGGTTTTAATACTGTATGCTAATGCAATTTTTGTCGTAAACAATTGGGGTTCTCAAAGGAATACGTTGAGAATTACAACAAAATTATAATCTATAAAATAAAAATAGTCTTTTGGAATTTGAAAATATGCATGTCACACCTCAGGTGATACTCATAGATACAAATATACTGTTAAATATAGCATATTTTCGTCTTGTCCTTGAGCGAATCGTGTGATAAGATTTCCTTTCACCAAAAATTTACTGACATCAAAAAAAAAACATGCAGATATCAAAGAAAAAGAAGAAGTTCGTATACGAGTCACGTTCGAGCGTGCAGCTGGAGGGCGCGGAGCTGGCGCTGTACGAGGAGGTGGCGCGCACGCCGCCCTTCCTGCGCCGCACGCTCGCGCTCGTCGGCACGCGCGGCGTCGGCCGCCGCACGCTCAAGAACCGGCTCATACAGGACCACCCGGAGCGGTTCGGTGCTGTCGTGCCGCGTTAGTGCATTTATATATTTTTTTGATCACTGGTTTGTAGTTATCGGAATAGGTACGATGATTGTTGCTTTAATTAAAAAAATCTGAAGATGCATTAGTAAAGCCCGTTCATAGCTACAAAAACAACAGTATTCGTTTGATGGGCAAAAGAAAAAAATGTTCTTAACTGTTCTGTCTTAGCCTATTTTTAGCCGGCGCGGTTCTGGCCTGTCGCGCCGTTTTAGTTCCTATTACTCTTTAATTGACTGCTGTCAATAAAAGTGCCGCTGACCCTTTGGAGAGCTGTCAGTAGGGCAAAGAATAAGACTGTAATTTAAAAAAATATATGTATAATGCTTTCCTTTCCTATAATTGTTAATGATTCATGACACAGTCAAGTTTCAACAACATTTTTGATTGACTAAAAGAAAAGATTTATTATTAAAGAGATACTATATTTTTTTTAAGTGTACCTGCACTCTGACTGACAATCGGTTATTCGATTTCATGCCCATTAATTTTATTCTAAATGCTGGAATCGACCTCATATGGTTTGTACCTAATTCATCATTACGAGAAAACAGTAGTCATAATATCAAACATTGTAGGAAAAAGCAATAGGCATGATGTCAGTGTTAAAGAATCAAAGAACAAATGATTTAGAAAAAAAGAAGTCCAAAAATTATAAGTTATCAAATTTAAAAATAATTACAAGATTTCTTATATTTTTCTATTAAATATTGCTGTCGGCCATTTTTCCTGAAACGACAATCAGAGCGACATCACGCCATGTTTACGTACCCTCATACTGTATCGCTTGAACTTTTATATGATAATGTCAAACGTGACGTCATCAACGGACGCCATGACACCTGCGAGCATTTTCTCGCTAAATTCCAAATAGGTAGAAAAAGAAATACTACTGTTGGAGTCGAAACTCAATTTAAATCTGAAATAATGTTATTTTCGGAAATAGTACACGTGCACGTGAAGTATAGAGGGGAATTTGAAAATTCTTCATCATACCCTAATTGCTACTTATATACTTAATTGCTCGCGTCAACAAAGTTCGTCATCATGCCTATTAGTACTTAATTGTTTGTACCAACAGACACGTCTCGGCCGCCGCGGCCGCTGGAGGAGAACGGGCTGTCGTACTGGTTCGTGTCGCGCGAGGAGATGGAGCGCGACGCGCTCGCCGGCCGCTTCCTGGAGCACGGCGAACACAACGGCCATCTCTACGGCACGCACCTCGACTCCATCCGCGCTGTCATCAAAGAGGGTACGTCGTGTTATCCTATCATAGTAATATAATAAAGCTGAAAGTTTGTGTGAATGGATGGATGGGAAGGTGTGTGTGTGTGTGTGCGCGCGTGTGTGAGTGTTTGTGCGCGTGTGTGTATGTGTGTTTTTATAGTATGGAAGTAGCAAACGAGCACGCAGCCCACCTCATGGTAAGTGACCGCTGCTGCCCGTGAACATCTGTAATCAACCCCCATAGAACATCAAAGTTCTGCCAAAGGTTGACCACAGACGCGCTAGTGCCCCCTGAGGATTAAATTGGAATACCTCGGATGAGTATATCTTCTTTACCACACCTTTCAGACCAGAACACAGCAGCGCTAAGACTGCTGTTACAAGGCAGAAATACGTGTGTGGTGGTGGTTCCGCCGGAGTCGAACCAAAAAGGATTCTAACACTTGTATGTGCACGGAACACACTGCAACTGCGTATAATCTGCGAAAACAGAAGTGATTGAATCCGAAGGTTTTATTACTACTTAAAACTTACATTTGAACACAGAGCACTGTAAACAGAAATTTTGATTTCCTACTCTTATTTTTTTTTCTTAATAAATATATATATATATAGATAAATAAAAGTGTTTTCATTATTCCAGGAAAAATGTGCATTTTGGACTGCGCCCCGCAATCGTTGAAACTGCTGCATAACAGCAGCGAGTTCCTCCCGTACGTCATCATGATCGGCGCGCCCGGCATCGAGCAGCTCAGGAACCTTACATACGCTTCCAATCGGAACTTAACGGTAACATGTAGTAGTGATTTAATAAATATTATGCTCTAGTTTATTACTATCGTACTTGTCATTTCGTCTGCTATTATGTTATGTTCAAGTGTTAGCGATGTATGTTTTGTTTGGAGACATTAGACTTAGTCCTTTATATTTAATCTGTGGCCCTGTGATATTCTCGTTACGAGTCGGTTGACATTAATTCAGTCACTAATTTAATCATGCATGGATATATGATTTTTGGTAGCCTAAACTGAATGACTGTTGCTAAGGGAACACAGAATAATAAAAAATCAAGATATTACGTTTTTTGCCAGAATAGGATCAAGACTCCCATACAAAAAAATAGGCAGTTTGGTTGGGTCAATAAACTGGATTCATGTGAACCGACCGACAAAAGTGTCATGGTACATAGTAATCAAGCATACCTACATAACAATCAGGCATATCATACTTGATTATTACGTAGGCATCATTGAAACCATTATTTCCCAGATACCAATTAGTAACAAGTGTAAAATTATTTATTTAAAAGTTATTATGCATTTTTTAAATTATTTCTGACTTATTTAGATGGCATATCCCCTTGAAGAAATTGTTTATGCATTGTGTACATTTATTTAGCATGTAAGTTTTTGATTGTTGTTTTGAATATTATGCCTTTAGATTGAGTTAAGCATAAATTATCTGTATGTACCATGTCTCTTTGAGTGTTTGCGTTCAAGGTTTTCTTTAATACTTTACCACTCAAAAGTCGTCATTGCAAAATATATTAATATCCAGAGAAATTATGGATATTAAAATATTTTGCATTATATTAAATTATGTATACTTTTTTGTACGAGAAATACTAATAGAGATAAAACTTTGGACACATTCGCGTTTCAGTTTTAGTAATAGAAACGTTAAATGGAGACAGTTTATAGTTTGTAATAAAAGAGCCGAAATTTTTGACACATTAACATTTCAGTTAATGGAAACTCTATTTAGATTCAACCTATAGTCTGTACTCAAAGAGGCATAAATGGCCGACTCGCTTATTAGATACAGATAGTTTGTTAACGCCGCATGGCATGTTCCGCCGTAGTTCGACCGGCAGAGCTCCATCCGCTACAGCTCGCGGCGCGCGCGCACGCTCGAGTCGCTGGCGTCGCTCTACGAGGTAAGCTGTTGTGCTTGGGTACTTTTATTTTAATTATATGTACTTGTTTCAATTTGTGGATTGTGATTAGAACTGCTTGCTGTAATCTATTTTATGATATATGTTCAGTCGTGTTTTCTTGATTTTGTTTAAATATATTAATATGGTTAGAATAATTAACTTATGAATCATCTTCGCAAACATTCTTAATAGGCCAATAATTCCCCTACTATTCACATAAATACTATTTCAAAATAAAAAAAAATGGGAAAATCTTCTACACAACATTAGACACAATAAGAAGTTCTACAATAAGAACTTCTTATATCATATACACTCAGGTTAGAGCATAATATAAATATGAAATTCTTCTAAGAACTATCCTGGGATCTGTAGACGTTCCGAGGAATTAAAAGAAGAAAGTTATGATCGAATGCTTGATCTTCAATAATATTTTGCCATAATCCCATAGCCACGCTCGCTGTGCTATCCTTATCTTACTCCGTGTTATAATTGACAACTTTCGTCACTCGTATCGTAACGTAATAATTATGCAATCACTTTAATTTCCAAAACGCAATATGCACGTTTTTCCCATAAGTTATAAACATTAACCCTAATGATACAAACTAGGATTGTTACGGATGCAAAAATTTAGACATCCGCGGATGCAGATGCGGATACGGATTATTAAAAGTTCACATCCGCGGATGCGGATGTCTGAATTAATGCAAATATTTCGCATTTGCGGATGCGGATGCGAATATTCGTAACATCCCTAATACAAATCCGTCAGGAGGAGGACATGAAGCAGACGCTGGAGGAGAGCGCGCGCATCCAGCGGCAGTACGAGAAGTACATCGACCTGGTGCTCGTGAACAGCAACGCGGACGGCACGCTGGCGCGCGTGCGGGACGCGCTGCACGCCCTCGCCACCGACCACCAGTGGGTGCCCGTCAGCTGGATATACTAGCCGCCGGGGTCTATGCAGCTCGCTGTTCTGAGGACGAAACATGGTGTGAGGGAGACTTGAAAGGTGTTGCGAATTAATAGTTACGAGTAGTCATTTAAAGGTCATTGAAGTTGATAGAACCCTTTATGGTTCGACCACGGCTGCACCACCGCCTGATAACGGCAGTCTTAATCGCTGTGTTCTGGTTTGAAGGGTGAGGGAGACATTCGAGGCGTTCCAACTTAGGTCTCAGGGGTAGCAACGCATTTGTGGTCGAGTTTAGGTAGGACTGTGATTTAATCTAGGGTTGATTACAGATGTCCATGGGCGCAGATGGACTGAATACTCATTTGCCATTTCATTATTTAAATAAAATCGCATTGTTATGTTATGCGATGATTAAGCGTCATATACGGTGCTTATGTGTCTAACGCCCACTTGTAATTTAACATACTTTTTAGAGGCACCAATTTATAAAAAAAACTATGCTGAGAGTGCACTTCAATAACTTTTCAGAGGCACCAATTTATAAAAAAAAAACGATGCTGAGAGTGCACTTCAATAACTGATCCTGGTCCTAAACCATAAATTAAGTTAACTCTTTTATTTGAAGCGCTCATGAACAATATGCGTAAGCCTTAAAAGACAATATCTAAGAAGGGATTTGGACATATAAATTAGTGAGCATTAAAATCGGTTTACGCTTACGCACCAGCCACACTGAGCCACGTATGTGACGTTTTGTCATAGGTTTGCAAGGATTAAATTCGACAACAGTATACAATATACCTATTTAATTTTTTATGAAAATATTATTTTCATAAAATATTATTTTAGTATATAATAAAATAGTTGTATCATAGGCCAAATAAACGAAATTTGGGAAAAAAAAATACGGTAAGAGCTCTTGCACGTTTATTCGTTGGGGCCATCAATATGTTCTATAAACCGATTACAGATTTTATGAAAGGCAAAATAAGCTTATAAGCCAAGATGTCAAAAAGTAGACTTATCATTGAAAGCAATCTTTTAAAAGAAGCTTATGAATAAGTATGAATCACTTTTTGCTAATATTTTATTATCTTCAACCCTCGCACCACATCAAACATACTTACATTCGTCCTCAGAAAACTAATTTTATTAATTCTTATTATTCGGTAAGCAGCTACAGTCTTCCCGCATACAATTGGCACATATATAATAATAATTGCATTTTAAATTGTATACTTAAGTGTTTACAGCAGAAAATCTCAATTAATCGTACAGTGGTCCCAAGCGTTTGCAATTAATATTCGTTTTATATACACGTAAAATATGTACAAGTATGTACTATTGTTTAGCTATTTTCAATTGGGACCTAATTTTCGCGATCTCAATTTATCTTTGTAACAACGATCTGCTGTTCAATCGTTTGTAACGTAATTCTATTGTTAAATTTTAAATAGCTACTTATCACAAAATTACTTAGAAATAATTTTCATTTATAAGCATGTTGAGATTGATAATTAATGAATTTAGTTGGATCGGTGTGGTTAAAATTTATATCATAAGTAATTATGCTCTTGTATGACATGACTTATATTAGTGTATTGTCGCGTTTACTTCATTTGTATACCACTATTATTCTCTCTTTCATGTACTTACCATTTCTCATTTAATTCAATGTACATTTAATACATCGGATGAGAGAAAAATGCAAATTTTTCTAAATGTAAGGAAAATATGCACTAAATATTACATCTATTGCTCACTATAATCTCGAAATACTTTGCACTTTTTAATATAATTATTTTCCTTTATTCTGTCTAATAATGTAACATTTAGGCCTCTCGAATCAAAATATATTGTATTCATTATGTGCCACAAATTAAAAACTCTACAAGAATTTTACAATCTGTTCAATCATCACATGCATTTTTATTATTAAAATGAGAAGTATTATTGTTCATTTCAGTTAGGTACATTAAATTTGCCATTTCGATTATTGTCATAAATGGCTTTTGTCGCTTTTACTGTCCCTTAAAACTATATTGACTAGAAGTATGAGATGGGTAGATGCGGGTTATATTACAAAAATGTGTTTATTTTATATGGATTAGTTGCATGATAATAACAGGGCAAGTCATTCCATTGAGTAGTAATACTATTATCACAATTGTTACCATTGTTATGTATCTGAAAGTATGGCAGTCTGAAATTATATAAAAATGTGTTAGGATCTTCTCTTTTTCACTACAAATATATGTAAATTATAATGATTTTTATAATTTTGATAACTATAATGTACTACAATGCTTTTACGTCCTTATAATTGGAGACGCATAAACAAATCAATTGAACTTAATTATTGTGCGCTAAATTTACCGAAGATGTTTCTCCTCATATATTGTTTTGTACGCCTTCAATTAGCTCCTAATGTAATAGCTTAAACTGTTTTCGAAGTAGTGTTCAAAATTAAAAATCCCACCAAAACAATGTGTGTTTAGAGTAAGTACATATTTCTGTAATTTTACATAATTTTAGGTATAGTTAATGCTACTCAGGCCTAATTCTTATAATTTATACGGCATTCTAATTGAGATGAATTTTATAATTAAATGCTGGTTGTAGTATTAAGAAACGTTCGCAATATCACACATTTCGAAAGCGTAAATTTTATTTGAAATTTAACATATCTTTGAAATATTTTTCTCACACTAAATAGTACCTTATAATTAATGCTGTGTACATGCATCTAGGATATTTTAGCTTAATTCAGCAGCTGCCAATTAGAATATAGATTAGTTAAGATTGTTGCATTAGAAGACAAAAACAACATCACACTTTATCACAACGCCTCGTGCTACGTCAACAAATTCATGAACGAATATATTTATTAACAGAAATACCTGTATTTGCACCAACTTTACCTTTAGGATCACAAATTACATACATAATATATTAGTGGACAAAATACTTAGATTCTCTAAGACAAAAAGTGATCGATTGACTTGATTTTGTCATTGTCACTTTTAAACTAAAATAAGGCTTTTTAGTGAAACAACTATTTTGTTAGCAATACATGAGAAAATTCTAAATAGTAACAAAAATACAAATACAATAAAAAGGTGTATTCTATTTGTTTGTCCACTGGTATATTTCAAAATGGCCTATTTTGTGAATCGCAATAATATATTTTCACATAAAATGAAATACGAGTATGTATTAGACTTAAGTTCATTTTTATATATTAAGAGGTATTAATTTTAAGCTACAATTGATTTATTGTAATTATTAAGCTTACAATTTCATTAAGAATCTCACATTCCGTCCATTTTATTTTGTTGTTTAGCTATAAATTTTATTGTATCAAGATTTATCCAATATAGGTACTGTATGATATTGCTTTATTTTATTTTGTATTTTGCATTTCTTTTTTTACAGCAATGAATAAATATAATTTGCGAAAACAAGCTGTATTATTAACACGTTCAGTGCCCCAAACGCATCTGTGCGTTTATTAGACTTATGCTGAGTGCCCTGAACGCACATGCGAGTTTCCATACAATT
>DWPW01000969.1:0-10065 GCA_018252015.1 Astraptes brevicauda | reverse complement strand
TGCATGATTTTGGATTTTCTGGATCTGCCCTAACCTTTTCGCTACTTCTGTAACTAAAAAAATGTGTCAAAAAAAATTATCATCCGAAAGGCGTCTGATTTCCGAATTAGTAATTCAATTGAGCAATTAATGTAGTATTGTGCATAAACGAAATGTGTTGTTTATACTTCTTTTATTCTTTTTTACTCATAATGTTTACTTATGGATTACAGAACAGTGAGGCCGGTCCCCCCTGGTTGCAATCGTCATCTGTAGGTCCCTCAACAGGTCGTTGTCTGTAACACTGGCATGTCTGTCATGTAATAGTGTCTGTTGTACATAGTTGCATTTTGCGTCTATTATTTGGTGGAATTGGTCCCAGGTCCCAACCAAGGGTCATGCCATACTAGGTCGCACAAACCGTTTTTCAGGACGATAAATTTATATAAAACAGTTTTTTCGGATTATTGTAATATGAAAAGTGCTATTGGCATTGGTCGTTAAGCAAAAGTCAAAAAAAAGTAAAGACTCAGACAGTAAAGACTGTCAAAGAGTAAGTAAAGATTTTTGAACTTGCTTCCAAGTCGTGTAAACTCATGCAAGTGTGTAACGATATAGGTGTTCAATGCCTTTAAGCCTAAATTAAATGAATATATGTGTACATATTTTATTGATGAAGTACGAGTGCATATTTTTTATATCTACCCTCGAGTTGAAAACATTTCCAGTAAATATATACCTAAATGTAAATGAGTCCTTTAGAATCTCGGAAATCTTTTTAGAAACGACTCTACTTATGGATTAAAAGACTTCGGCTTAGTTTTTACTCTTATTACCAAAGTTAAAGACTCTTTTAAATAGGACTTAAAAGGCTGAGGCTCATTATACTATATACATACAAGCAGTTATTTCGACAGTAGGTTTGCATTCGACACGTTTATCGTTAGTGAAAAACTGTCTGGCTGACCTAATATGGGCTGGCGTTAGATCTATTTTCATATTGATATATCATACTAACCTATACTCCACGCGGTATATAAATAAAAATAAAAACATGTTACCAACTAATTATATCAAAAGCGTACTTTAGACTATCTACAAAAATATTTGATGTAACTAGGATCCCACTGTAATATTATTGGCAGTTTGCAAATGATGCTTCGCAATTTATATGGAGCAATAAAATTATAAAGCAAAATTTTTATTGATATTGTAAAGACTCTTCTTGATGTATTAACAAAATTATGAAGTCGAAAGTTCATACTTACTTCGACTACTCAAGGCAGAGTCTATACGTACCTACCTACTACTAAAAGGAACCATGAAATTTGGGCTTTAAGTACATCGATTTAACTGAATAAGTACTTTTTAATATCGAATTCAACGTTAAAATGGTATTTTTTTATCTATCTTATATAAAAAGTGAAGTAGGTACTCTTTTACGTGTATATTTTTCATTAAATCATTCTCGTAGATATTTTAATACTGACAAGCTTATACGGCGTAATGTAGAGTGAAATAAGAAGGGTTATTTTTAATTGCACGATTAGTTACTATAATTATATTAAACTATTCTTGATTAAAACTATACAATGTAGTTATGCCTGTAAATAAAACATTGCAATAACGTATCCTATCTATATTTGTGGTTTCTAAAATAATATATTTGCACTGTTTTATTTATCAGCGGTCTGCTATTAATATATACTTTATTTTTTATCTATTATCTTCCCTAAATATCCGTTGTTGATAATATATTATCAGTAATGTATTTTATTAACTTAATTATTTTTTTATGAGTAGGTAGAGTAATTTAGCTCAGTCTAAGCTTTTTTAATTGTATTTAATATTCCTGTATTAACCGCTAAAATATTTTATATAGAAATACTTCTTTATTATTATTGCATGATTTTACATACACATTATTTCTTATGTCTATTAGTCTATTCTTTAATCTATTCAAGACGTTTAGTGTAAAAACTCTACATGCATAAAGCCTCATCTGTTACCTTACTGAATAGATAAAAAGTGACATTTTTAACACATAGTAACATACTACTTTCTCTATTCTATAATGTTCAAAACTTCCATATAATTTTGAATAACGTTTTAGTTAACTTAGTTTTTCTCGTCGCCATTGGCTAAATCAGTCAGATGTTAAAGAATTTATACATTGTTAGGTACAAGGAAAATGTTGACACTTATATGAATCAGGCATATATAAATATAGAATAAACGTTACGATGGCATGTTTTAACATAAACCGCTTCCATTTCTACGTCACAGATGGGCGACGCTTTATTATCAATGTTTAAGTAGCCATAGAGTAGCGATTTTCTTAGGAACAATAAATATTTCTGTATATATAATAAAGACACAAAGAAATCTCAGAAATTTATTGATATCACAAGATATCTCAAGATGCATATTTACACTACTTTAAACAAGTAATAATCGGACGCGTACATTCTTAGAATATTGTAGCATGATATAAAATGTATTTTTTATCATCAAGCATGTTTATTTAGTTGTCGTAAATAACAACTCGCGTTGCCTGATTGAGATTGTAGTAATAGATATGTTTATTTACGATGTTATTATTGATAACAGCATTGTTGTTCAATGTTTAATGCATACAAGGATCGGGAGTATAACGTCTCAACAATCTCAAAGGTAATTGATATATTATTTATGTTTCAAAATTATATGTGTATAAAAATTTAAAGGATACTCATTTTCACTACTCAAGGCGGAGGCTACACGTATAGCATAGCATAGTATGTACACATGGGCGTATCGAGGGGGGGAAGGAAGTGGCAGCTGCCCCCTCTGGATTGTGTATACTTCCGTACTATCTACTGTTTCCGATAAAATTTCTTATCTCGGTCTAGTGCATGGACTTGTTATTTGCAAAATTGTAAGAAATGATTTAGTATAATTTCAAACATGATAACACTATTTTGTAAACGCTCAATAACTGAAAGGGTCAGTCATCAAGTATGCGTAGCTCCGCATAGCGGTCGGTGTGACCCACCTGCATTCTGTGAATAGTCATTATATTATGCATAAATGTAATCGTTTTGTTAATTATTTTGTTGGAGCTTCATTAGTTTATTCTATGTATGAGTTTTTTTTTAATCTGAAGTGCCCCATCGCCTAGAACTTGGTACCCCCATGTATATACCTACTACTAAGGAACCATGAAATTTGGTTAATAGGTTTTTTATGATGTAGACATCATAAAATAATGGGTTACTTAAATGTTTGTATTATTGTAATATTGGCTACTCGTACGAAGTTTCGGACGGCAGTAAATAAATTAATAAAATAATTATATTTTAGGCTGAGAAATTTTCGGCAACGTGATGCCTTTTTACGGATTTGAGTGACTCTTGATTCAGTCTTAATATTTTAATTCAGATCAAATCGCAATAATAATAGTAGTTAATGATAATAATAGTTAATAATAAAAAACCACATTTTTATATCATATTGAAAATCATCGCAAGATTCAAACCTAAGCCAATGGTGATGACGCTGACTGACCAACTATTTAAATACATATAACATTGTTACGAGAATACTAACTAGATTTAAATAAAACGAAAAAATATGAAAGCAGGAAAGAGTACTTTACGTAATGAGGTTAAACCATGATGAGAACGCACAATACTTAACAACAGTCACATAATAATGTCAATGTTAGCCAAATATCTAACTACTTCTTGTAATAGTCATTTATAAAAAAAAATCAAGCTCTATAAATAGAAACCTTTCATTATCGACTAGCAACTAACCTTCCGGCCTTTCGTGTCGGATGGTAATATGCTCTTATAGGTATACTACGTTTCAGTTCGGCAGATAACAGCGCTACAAGTAACGCAGTAACAAATATTACTGCTGAACCACTGGATTCTAGCATAAAACAAAACGTAATGGTTACCTAAGTACTTCCTCTATTATTATTTCGGTATTAAGATGGAATCCAGGCAGGCCCCTCTGTCCTGCCGGGCACTTTGGGCGCTTGCCCAGGGCAACCCGATCCAATGGGTCCCCGCCTGAGAAATTTTCGGCACCGTGATGCCTTTTTACTGATTGTTTGTGACTTTTGATTAAGTTTGATTCAGTCTAGCGAATCTGATTTTTCTGAATTAGCAATACTGCATTCGAAAACGGATAGTACAATGCCCCGGATGTACAGGGCCCAGGGCCATAGAGCCCAGGGCCCAGGGCTCCTTAAAGGGTAAGGGCCCTGCATCCAGGGTACCACTTTTCCATCAATAATCTGTTATTAAATACCTGTCTGAACTGTATGTTTCCCCGTTAGTTTTAATTTATCGATGAGTTCACGAATAAGCTCTTATAGTAAGCAAAAGCTCAACTTTGTAGAACGTGACGTTTGTTTCTAAAGTTACGTAACATACAACTATTCAGGTTACGTCTGTGCTTCAACAATCTTTGAAAACTATCAAAACTTATTTCAAAGATATCAATAACGTATTTTTTTTCTTCAGTAACTAATATAATTAATCAATAAATATTACTTTAAGCTTATTGTTGGACTTTTCATATTTTTACTAAGGGACATTCAAGTAATATGTAAGCACCGAAGGGGGGGCGGGGGAATCTTTTCTTTGTTTAGTTATAATGACGTGGGGGAAGAGGAGGTCTAAATGGTGATTACGTCAGCAATATTTATCTATTACATTATATTTGAAGGTGGTAGAACCCTTTGTGTTTCGACTACGACGACACCACAGCCACACCTATTTCTGTCTTATAGCAGCCGTGTTAAGCGCTGCAGAGTGCTGGTCTGAAGGGTGTGGTAAGTGAGATATACTTAGTGCTTAGAGGTAGCAACGCGTCTGTGGTCAACCTCAGGTAGATTAGATGTCCATGGGCGGCAGTGGCCACTTACCATTAAGTGAACTGCATGCTCGTTTGCTACTTCCACGAGATAAAAAAACATACTAATGTTTACATACGTATTGACGAGGGGTATGGTTTTGCTGATTTTTGCTGACAAGGACGAGGGAGGGGTTCAAAATAACTAAAATTCTGCTTACCTAATACATACTAGTATGACTCCTAAACGCTAAGGTAGAATTTACGATCCTTAATAGGTACTAAAATTATGCAATCAAAAATGAGTAGGTAGTGTTTATGGCGATAAGCTTAAAGCACTCACGAATTCGTAGATAAGTTTATATTCAAATATACTTTTTTGCAGCAGTAACCTACCTCATATCGCTATATTAAAGGAAACAAATTGCAGGAAGCTTCATTTATCAATTTGTTTCGAAACTGTTACATAATTGTATAATATTGTACATAGTGTCTATGTATTATCATTACTTTAATTTGAATTTGATAAATATGTATATATATTTTATGTACCTACTACCACTATTCACAATTATTTTGACAGTAACCAAAAAATATTGTAAGTACGATTATTTTCAGTAAAATTTTTGTGCATAAAATATTTTTAATAAAAGTGGAAGAACAGTAGTGCTACGCGTTGTATCATTCTAATTTGAAGATGAGACATACACGAAAATTCAGACATGTCCCCGAAGGACTGGATTCAGGAAGTTCATTCTATAATGGAATTGTATACAGATGTCAGCGTGCAGCAGTGACTCAACACGGCTGCACGACTGTTTGCTATTTCTTTATCAAATTAGCACAGTTTATTCGCGTATAAAATAGATTTGCTGTAGGTGCGGATAATATGGAATATTAATGCAGCAAACTGCAATAAATAAGTACACAAAACTTTGTTTATGTTTCTTACGCGTAATTCCGTGTACATATTGGTTAAATATACATATTAATACAAAAAGTAGGTAATCTACAAGACACTTTTAACATAATTGTTTACACAGGTATTACAATTGAACTTGTCTCACTAATCTACGGGTCTATATGGGGTATATGAGCAAAAATGTTGTATTATTTAATTTGGGTGACAATGCATGATTAGTTTATTGATGTTATTTTAAATCTAATATGGCGGATGCCCTAAAATGGCGGACTAATTTTTTTAATTCTCCCTCATTACCAGAATATAAGAAGAACGAATACGAAATGAATTAATACGAAAAACAAATGAAATTACTAAATCATGCACCCACATATTATGGGTATCAAATTAAAATGTTTGCTGAGGATTTTGAAAATAAATGGCATGCTATTAATTTTTTTTATGTCAATATTATTATTATATTTGTTGTTCAGTGGGTACCGAGGCGGCAGTTCTAGCAAGCGTCGGGAGAAGAAGCGTTTCGCTGCTTATGGCGCTTATGCTTGGGGAGTGCCTTTGGTTCTGACGTCGATCACTATTGCTATGCAGTTCAGTGACTTGCCGAGTAACATCATCACACCGGGATTTGGAAGCAAGCGCTGCTGGTTCAATGGTAACTCCATAATGGATCATAATTTTAAAGATGGTAGACGTCTTTGTGGTTCCTCTCCGGCAGGACCATCGCCTCACCTATTTCATAGTTCAATAACAGCATTGTTAAGCGCTGCTGTGTTCTGGTTTGAAGGGTGTGGTAAAGGATGCATAGTTATTCGAGGCGTGCTAACTTAGTCCTCAGGGGTAGCAACGCGTCTGTGGCCGACCTCAGGTGGGACTGTGATCTTACCTGGGATTGATTACAGATGTCCGTGGGCGGCAGGGGCCACTTACCATCAGGTGGGCATCATGCTCGTTTGCTATTTCCATAAGTCAAAAAAAACCTCCAGACTAAAACGTAACACTGACTTGAAGTGTCTATTTTAATCAGAAAATGTCCTCAACACATTTACGTAGGTACATAATTTGCGCCAGTAATTTGTTGCCAGTAAATGTGCGTTACCTGCAAAAAGCAAATAACGTTGACGCTCATAGACACTTGTGATCAAATCCAGATAAGATAAGAATACATGAGTTTAGCAACGAATGCATGCTAGTTTCTGAGGACTAAGGTTTTTTAAGTTCTAGACGATTAGTGCATTGTAATACCGCGAATGGATACGTCAATAATGACGCAAATCTTCTCGGTAACTATGTTATTTCGCTTGTGATTTTGCATATCACGGGACATACAAGAGCAACAGGCAAGAGCAAAATTCTGATATACCCGCTACTGAGAACTAAGTTGCTACGCATAAGTATATCTCTTTACCGCTCCTTTCAAATCAGAACACAGGAGTGCTTAACGCTGTTGTCATTCGCATTATCTGGTGTAGCTATAAACACATAATGGTTTGTTTCTATCCGCAGATTGGACAAGTGAGCTGGCCTATTTCTTTATTCCGGTGCTCGTGCTGGTGGTATGCAATGCTGTGCTATTTTCGGTGACGGCATATAGAATCCGCTCCATCAGGCAAGAGACCGCCATCTTGAAAAGTGCAGAATCATCCCGCAGTGACAAATTAAAGAAGGATAAGCAAAGGTATTAAATTCAAGTACAAAAGATGCTAAAATACATGATTTATTATTATTATGTTAAAGATATTAGGTATGTATGGCCTTGTAGTCAGAATTGTAGTCTTATTTACAGTTGAACACAAAAGCCTTACAGTCCTAGGACTAAGCTGGAACGCCTACTAAATTGAGTATTTTTAACCGACTTCCCAAAAGGAAAGAGGTTATCTATTCGTCGCGTATATTTGTTTTTTTTATTTACATGTTGTATGTCTGTGCGTGTCTCATAGGAAAAATAGATATCTATGAAATTATAGGATAGACCAGAACCGCTTGCGGTGAAAAAAAAGACGCAGTCCTTCTCTGTTCATACCTAACCTCATAACCTACCCTCCGAACCAAAACACACCAGCATAAATATTATTCTTATTATTCATTATTAAAGATAATTTCTACTTTATCAAATACAAGTCTAAGGCCGTGTTTATATTTGTCTGACGTGACATGTTATGATGGGACACAACGCTGTCCATTTCGTACATCACAATTCACACCACAACAAATATAAATCCGGTCTTAAGAAGAAATTGACATCTTGTTATCTGTTTTTTTTTACAATCACCATCATATAAGACTAGTTTCATTAATTGGTATATTCAGTGGCGGATTTACCACTACGCTGAGTAGGCTGGAGCCTAGGGCGGCAGATTCAAGGGGCGGCAAATTTATCTTGGACGGCCTTTATTTTTACCAACTTTCAGAAACTATTTTATTTTGACCACCTATTATCGCTAACTTTAAGGGCGGCAGCAAATTTTGATGTGATTCTCCGGTCGTCTGTACGGCCCGAAACTAAAGTATTTTCTTGTAGACGTCAATAAGGGCGTATAAGTTCAAATAGCCTTTTAAGTAAATATCCAAGCCGCACTGACTATACAGCATTATAATTTTTGTTTTTCCACAGATACGGACTATATCTGAAGCTGTTTGTAGTGATGGGTGTGAATTGGTCCGTAGAGATCATCAGCTTCGCTGTTGGCGGCTCTAACTGGTATTGGGTTGTTGTCGACATTTCTAATATTGTACTTGGACTGTTCATATTCTTTATCTTCGTGTGGAAGAATAAAGTTCGCAATTTGGCCGCTAAGAAGTAAGTGTGAATTACAATTTGATATTTGTGTTATAATTTTATTATTTAAAAGTATTATAATAGTTAATAGAGCATGTAATATCGATCAGACAATCCCTATTTGTTCAGACAGAAACTGCAAAAGTATTTGCACGGGATCCCTCATCTCTCCATGTTCATCGGGTGTCATAAAATCACGTGTAAACATAATCGTTTGTACCCTGAACTTGTTAAACTACACACTTATTTTTAATAACTGACTTACGTTACTACAATATTTTAGATGGAGAAGTATACGTGGAAAACCCGCCGCCACTGACACGACTCTTGGGCGATGGGCCACGCAGTCCAGCTCCATGCCTACGGAGAACATCCGCATTTCTACCGACGACTCCACTATCCGGCTTAAGGACATGCGATAAAGGAATATGCTTTAGCTTTATACGTATAAGGTACTGCTTTATTTGATATACGCTTATTTTGGCCTAATAGTTTAATTCTGCAAGCAGCGATAGCCCAATGGTTGATACTCGGCCTCTCAATTGGATGATCCGAGGTTCAAATCCCAAGCTCACTTTTGATTTTTCAAAGTTGTGTGTATTAGTTAATTATTACTGTAAGAAACCTGTACACCTGGGAGTTCTTAATAAGACGTTCTCAAAGGTGTGTGAAATCTACCGCTTCGCACTTGGCCAGCGTGGTAAACTATGGCCTAAGCTTCTCTCTGAGAGGAGACCAGTACCCTGCAGTGGGACAATAATGGAACTTTATTTTTATGTTCTGCTGTTTCTGGTTTTAAAGGTATGGTATGGGAGGCATAAGTACTTTTTTATAGTTTGGAAGTAGCAATCGAGCATGTAATCTACCTGATGGCAAGTGGCCACTGCTACCCATGGACATACGTAATCAACCCCAGATAAGATCAAAGTCCTACTTAAGGTTAGAGAAGCGTTGCTACCGCCGAGGTCTAAGTTGGAATGCCTCAGATAAGTACTTATCCGAGACATCCCAACTTAATCCTCAAGGGTAGCAAAATATCGGTGCCCAAACTCTGGTGTCGAACCTGATCTAATTCTATCGGAGCCTCGGGAGCTTCTTAATCTGTAATGTTTGTTTAGCAAGGAAGTATACCTAATTTTTTTTTTTTTCAGATTATAAAGCCAGTCTCTTCGACACCTCCATATTGCTAGTCAGGTTACCGGAGCACCGTAGCTTTATTTACCTAAGTAATTTAAGTGCCTACATTAAATAAATAAGCTTTATCATTAGGGTCTTCTAAATGTATATCATTAAGGTCTTCGCGTAAATGGAAGCAACATTTTGTTTGGGCACGATAGAGATATTCGCTCGGAATCGTACGTACAAATCATGTACAAAATATATAAGTAGCTTATACCAACCTCATATAGGTATATTATAAACTAGAATGAAGAAAAGTTTTAGGTTACATATCATTAAAATCTATTCACTCCATAAAAAGTTATTACGATTCAAAATCCGAAGTAACTTTTTTTAACGTGCCGTACGAATTACCTACGTACCT
>DWPW01000968.1:0-10069 GCA_018252015.1 Astraptes brevicauda | reverse complement strand
ATTTTTATATGATAATCTCAATTAAATTCAATTAATCTCAATGTTCCTATTTGAAGTAATGTTGGTACACTCTTTGTGGTTCGACTGTGGCGGCAAGACCACCACACTTACCTTTGCCTAATAACAGCAGTGTTAAGCGCTGATGTGATCTGGCCTGAAGGTGTGGTAAGGGAGACATACTTATCCGAGACGTTCCAATTTAGTCCTTCGGGGCGGCAACGCATTTTTGGTCAACCTTCGGATTTAAGACTTTGATTTTATCTAGGCTACTGGGGTTAATTACAGATGTGTATGGACGGCAGTGGCCACTTTCTATCAGGTAGACCTCATGCTCGTTGGCTACTTTTAAACTTTAAAAAAATCAAACCAAAGTCAGGCCATGAAAGTGCTAACGTAACGGATAGTCCCATTGACAGATATAAGGGCTTAATGAGCTTAATGGCATATGGAGCCAACAACATCCTAGCACACACCACACCGGTAAATTAAACATAAATAAGTCATGCACCGTTCGTGCTACCCTAGTATCTCGAAGTTGCAATTAACTTCGCGTGCGCGATCGGATTTAACCCGTGGATTTAACCACGGTTGCACCACGCCCCGTGACGAGGCATTTTAATAACGACGTGAAGTGTAATGATATAATGCACGTTTGTATTATGAAGTGGGTTTCACTACGTCTGTTGTGGGTAACATCTGGCGATAGTGAATACAACCAATCAACGCGAAAGGGTAGAGAATTTATTGTACTTCATTTGTAGTAATCTGCATGGCTTTCTGACGTAGAAGAAAAGAGAAAGAAGTAATACCTATTTGTAATTAGTATTTTTTTCTAAAATATTTGATATTTTTTTTGGAAATTTACACACATAATTTCGTGATGTGTTGCTATAGCTACGAAGTTGCAATTTATTATACTGTTCCATATTTAAAGGTGTGCTACTTTTTCATGGTTTTACACGAAACCATCACCTTCACATCAATTTCTGACTAATAACAATAGTGTTCTAGTTTAAAGGAAGACTAATAAATAAATTAATTCGATTTTTTTTTCATTATTATTTGGATTTTTTAAATTTGTATTATTATGAATTACACTTACACCACGCCCTCCAACTGTCCAAAGGTAGGAATATATTTGTAGTAGATTCCATGTAGAAAATAGACAGGCTCCGATCCTATTTGGGGTTAATTTAAGATGTCCATGGGCAGTGACTACATATCATCAGGTTGACTTTGTTGCTACTTCCGTGTTAAAACTCATTTTCCTTCATCCTTGCCTAGTACGTAAATACTACAAGACACTTTCACGTCTTAGAACGATGTGTCTTAATAACTAAGAATACGAGAAACTATTTATTGTTACACGTCTTATATATTCCAAAAATTATCCTGCTTCCACGTCTGTAATATTAAAGAAAACTCCTTAGAGTTCCAAGAACAAGGGTTGAAACAAAGAGCAGCGTAACACCACTTATTTCTTATTAACCCCATGTTATCTCAAGTCGGAATATAAAATGCAGAAGTACTTTCAGAATGCTCTGCATTTCTGATATAATGGGTTTACTAAGAAATGTTTAATATCACGTAGCGTAAAAATAACGTACTTCCCTTGTAAGCTAAGCTTTGAAAACAATCCTTTGTAAAATAGTCAACCGTATCTCGGGAGTAATGTTTTATTTTAAAGATGAGTATGACAGTCAGGTTACGGTTTCATATGAAAAACATGTATGAAATACGAAGTTGTATGGAGATCACTGATATAATATCTATAAATCGGGACAGATTTATAGTGCAATAGTTGAATATGATAAAAAGTTTAATAATACTACAACAACAATAGTATACAACACAATAATAAAATATGATTAGCTGGAATATATTAAAACATACGCGAAAACACTACGTAGCGAAATAAACGGCTTACTGAGTTTGGACGCGCGGCGTTGCTTATAACTCGATTTGCTTTGTGAAATTTCCACAAACAGACACAGTAATGGGACAAGAGTTTAAAATACAAATTGAATTACTGCATGCGGACAGAATAACTGCGGATGAACGAGGTATTTCATATTTCGTGAGGTGGACTCGTTTATACTATATACTAGGTTTCATTTGCGACGTAACGTAACGTATACGTAACGTAACGTATACGTAACGTAACGTATACGTAACGTAACGTATACGTAACGTAACGTATACGTAAATTTCATTTCATAGTTACAATCGTTTTTTTTCTATGTTTTAGTGTAGGTACACGTATAGTTAAATTAAATAAAAGTAGTTATTTAAAATGATTCCTTAAAACATCTATAAAATATTGTAAGTAAATCGAAACTATTGTGAGCCACAGTAATTGTTGATGACACACAGATTTGTAAAAATTCAAAGATTTTAAAGATTTTTATTGAACTGAAACAAATTACAAAAAAATTTATTCATAATTTCTGCTATAGTAAATAAAAACTGTTTACGCTCATCCCGAGAATCACGGTAAGAGTATGTTCAATTACATATTATTATCTTAATTTAAATTACACATAGTACAATGTTAACTATACAATATGCTGACGCTGCTGCCCATCTCCTGGACTTTATTATTTAGTCGCCTCTTACGACATCCACGGGAAGAGGGAGTGATGCTTTTAAGGCCAATACTCCATACGACACGATTGACATAATGAGGTGCTAATATTTGATCCCAAAACCTTCAGCGGTACTTCGGCACTCCGAATTACACACTACCAAGCTATCGTTTTCACTGCTAGCTGACTAAGACTAACTGTTTTTTCAAACAAATACCTTATCCAAATCTACATTCGTTTCACGTGAAATTGACAACACTATGTCCATGCTAAAATTCCCGGCGCTTTGCGATAGTGCTCCCAAAAATAAAATAGCAGACGTTCTATTTGACATGTGTTCTGCCGAGCCATGTTTTGAGCGCGGCCGTGACGAATACGTTACAACCGTCTTTGTCGACAAATATCGTCAGTGCTTGCTTTGAATTGCTTTTATGAGCTCAGTCTTGACAGCGGTCGATTTCCGTGCTTTGACATATTATGACTTCACCACGGTGAAAAATTGAAACTTCAAAGCGCGGAATATCTATTAGTTTATATCTGAATTGTTGATTATTTTACTAAAGAGACTCCTAAAAGTATTTTTTGTATGTTAATTCAACTTTAGGACGGTAGAGGATAAAAGAGATTTTCTTTCAACATCATTCAGATTGCTTTCGACAAGTAAGCTACAAAATAATTGTGGGAGTGGCATATGTTTACTGATTGTCCGATAAAATACTAAAAAGTCCGTCAAATTCACGTATTCAATGTGATGAAAAAGATATTAGCGATACAAAGATGGATTTTAAGAATTTTTCAATTCCCATCTTAATGGCTTCGATGAATAATGCAATAACTGCATTAACAAGTCGATCTGTTTTCCTCGACGATATAAATGGCTAGCACGAGACATAACTCGAATGAGCAGCACTACGTCAATGCCGTGTCGAGAAATTATCCGAACCGCCGTCGCACGTAAAAGCAAAAGTTAAAGTGAGCCATAAATCTCTTTATCTAACGTTCAGATATTTGCAATTCCCACAAATGACCTGTGTAAAGCGATCTACGAGAGGTGCAATAACTCGATTTGTGAATAAATGGCTCGGAAGTTGATCTACAGTGCCGTTCCGCGAACCCGCGTTAGAACTGCAAAATTTTACCTTGCAGTTCCATTGCGGCGTTAGTTTCGCCGGAAAGTTGTTCGCGTGTAACTAAATTGCGATGTAAGGGCTCCGGAATATTTTTGCGGGCGTAGACTAAACCCACTTGAATTGCTCGGTATGAAACATTTTTGTTTCAAGCGCGACCCTTGCGCGATTGTCGCTCCGATTCAACTTTGGAACATTGTGCCCACAATGAAAAATGGCGGCATCGCTGTCACAACGGTTATTGATGGGCAAGATCAAAATTTGCTTTTATCGACGCTGGATTAGCTTATAAAGATTTTAAGGACAGATTTATATCGAAACCAGGTGATTTATGCTGTAGATGTTCTTTAAGATTGGCGTGGATATAATCGGCTCCATAAATCGTTGGTTACCATTATTTGGAAACCAAATCTACTAGATAAAATCGGCGACGTATTTATAATCTTCATGAAGAAGTCTTATTCAGGTTCAGATAGCCATATGTGTCAATATCCACTTAACTTGATGGATATAAGTTTACAAGAGAAATCAAAATCAAAAAAATAAGCTTGAAGATCCTATTAAGCCTACAACGCAATCGTCCTCTTACCCAGCGGAGCGGTTGACCGTATTTCTACTTGACTGGTTAATCATATGAAGCTGCAATCTATTGCCAATTAGCTCGGCTTGCTCGTCCCAACGGAGAGCAAGTGAATTTAGCTTGTTGGTCCTAATATATCCAGGGTAAACTTTATTAGAACAAGTCTTAAGGGCCAATAAATCTTCCTGCAAGATCCAGGGCACTCGACCTAGTTGCCGATCTTCAAGCCAAACTGTATCGCTTTCCAATTACAATTAATCTACATAGATCACGAAGACAATACAAAACTTGTCTAGTACGTAGCTCTTAACTTTGCTCTTAAAACGCTGAATTTTGTAGAAGTCTGATACACCGATTTATAATTACAATGAAATAATGAAATTCCGAAAATATTCAGTTACTTTGTTAAATGAAATTAAAATTTGCAGATGAAAAGAACTTGAATATTGTTTGCACGAAACAATCTAATCATTTGAACGATTTATGAATGAGCAATGAAAGCAATCTTAACGATGAAGCATCAAATATTCTTTTTGGCACAAGTTGTTCATTATTTTTCTTTGAACATAGTCCGATTACTTTTATCTGCGTAAGGCGAAACAAATAATTGGCTTACAGTAGCTTCAGAAAATGTTTTATGACAAGTTTATTTCTTTTGCAATTAATGTTTCTAAGCAAAATACAACTTACGCAAGACCCTTGCTTATTACATTAATTAAACAGGGCAAGTTTTCTTATATTTATCTACATTCGAGACGATTTGCGACATCTACCATCCAAAATATTGGCTTAGGTAGCCTATGTAGCCAATTAAAGAATATGAATCGTGTGATTGATAAAGGTTTTTGTGTTTTTTTAACCTTAATAAAAATCGAACAGAAAATAAAGCCAAAGTAAGAGAATAGGATTAACTAGGAACAGTAAAACAATCTTTTACGTTCCAACTTGAGCAGAGAATCTAAGCACGTTTTAATTCGCAAGTTTTCTGGCTTGATGACTGCACCCCTGATGCAGGAGCGGAAGGGGGTGGGGTGAGATCGTGACGGGAATCGCAATCGGGACAATAAAAACCGAAGGTGGGGCGGTTCTTTCAGGAAATTAGCTGTCACATTAGTTACCTATTAACGCTTCGTTCATGTTGAGCGCTGATCAACCGGCGCCATCGAATTTTTCGCCGCGTACGTGACACGAAACGCGACTGCCACTAATGAGGTGTATGGAGGACTGGAATTAGGTGATTGCTGCGTTGTGAGACGTGGTTAGCGATAGATGAATAAGGGGATTTAATGATTGTTGTTCCAACACAGGGATATAACCGAGCTGTCTCAACTCAATTAAGAGCGTAGACTTAGAGCATTTGTGGACAACTTGTGAACTTCAATACATGTTTTGTTTCCTTTATTGTAAAACTTGTCAGTGTAATTGGCTAAGGCCGTTCTGGTTAAATAAATAGAAAAATAATGGTCCACATACGCACGTATACATTGTGGTATATTATTATAAAGATATGAATGAGGTGGATGAAGTACTTGGTTCGGCACGTATGGACTAACCCAGGCATTCTAGTTCAATTGTAAGTAACAATGTTTACGACACATAGACCATAGACTACTGTAGTGGTTGGATAGAATGGTCATGTAAATGTCTCCGAGGTCAAATTCTGGTAAATGTTGAATATACATAGATCTATTCAGTTTGTGTGACTCAGTGTTGGCTACCGATTGTATGTCTATATGATACCATCAGACACACATGGTAGCGTCTCTTAGTAAATCAGTAGTGTGAACGTGGTCGTATAAAGAGTACTCATAGGTATTTGTTATTTACTTTTGAGGATTAAATTAGAACGAAATTATAAATTGTTCTTCATGGCTGTAGTCAATTATATTATAGTGTAGGTGTTATGGGAACAAACATTTTAAATCTGTATATATGTGTGTTTAAAATTAGGTAACACGAAAACTATCGAATGGAATTCAATGAAATGCAGATATATTCAAAGTACGTATCTTAACTTATCCTAAAGGCTATATATCATTAAAATCTATCCACTTTATCAAAAGTTATTACAATTTAAAATCCGAAGAAACTTTTCTTACGGTACTACCGTACGAATTACCTACGTGAACATAATAGTTCTACCATAGTATACTACATGGCGTTATTGTAGGTACAAACATCATAGAAGCTGCCCGTGACTCACGGGCAGTTTCTAATACCAAATGGCCTAACAACGTTCGCCTGGTTAGCTAGTGGAAGAATAACATTTTTCCACGCTACGCATCACGTGCGATGACTAGCAGTAAAAACTGCTTTAATTTTCATATTTGTACCTTTGTCGTCGTAGTCAATGTCGAAGTAAAGCTGCTAAGTAGTTAAGTCAGTTTTGCTCTACTTCCAGTTTTCCCGGGAACGACGTTACACAACATACTTATGATTGTCTGACCGTCGCTATTAACTAAGTAACGTATGGCTCCCCTTGGACAACGTTAGTGTCATTGTTAAAATAATTTCTGTGCTTAGTATTCTACTACTTGAAACATCTAGAAATTCAAGGTTAGCAACGTTAGTGAAAGTTTGTGAGTGGTTTTAAGTGAGTTAACGCATTATGCAATTCTAGAGAGATAATGTCTTAATTTTTACTTTAATTACTTTATTTTCTACAGTTTTTAAGTGTGGTTTTGCAATGAACATGCTTAATACCAGATGAAAATAATTTTATGTAATGTTACGTAATAGCATTTATAGCAAACTGAAACCTAAAATATTTTCCCATCATACAACAAAAATGTAGCTACGTGGAGATGGAAAAAGAAGTAGATGAATAAAACAATCTAAAAATGATTGTGGCACTAATGCTAATGACTCCATTGTAACTCCAAAGAGATTTCAAAATGAGCTACATATAGACCCTCAATTTTCATATTTATAAGCATGGCAGTAAACTCGGTATTATTTTATTATATGTCTTTGACATGACGAATCCAAAATATACAAAATAATATTTTTGTTAATAAATGAAAAAATCTGTACATCTAACAAATCGCCTCCAATAGCTATAACTAAGAACCATCTAGATAATCCCAAAAATACAGAAAAAAAACCAAAGCCCGTCAATCAATCAAAAGAATTATATACGCCAATCGGAATATAGCAGAACAGGCAGAACGATGTCTACCGGGTCTTACCTGTATCCTATAATAATATACCTTGATATCTTAGGTCAACAATCCTCGCATTCAATGGCTCTAGAAAAAGAGAAATTGCGAAAGCAGTTCTTGCTGTAACTCGGGGCAAATTAAGTTTACGCGAGCTAATTATGAGTAATGAGTTGTTCTACTCCAATATTCCGTCTGCCCTGACGGTTGTTAATTTTTACTTTTTTCTTTTATTTTCGTACGCTTCCCTTATTTGCGATTTCGCTCGGAACGTAGCTCTAGCTTCAATTAGTTTTCTCGTAGTTAAGCGTAATGGGCACGGGTGAAACAGATTTCGTTTGGAATAAGCTGCTTTGTTTATTTTAGTTTTGCGCTGTCATGAGACGAACTTCGTTTTTGAGATCTTGTGATCTCTTTAATTATTTATATGGATTAGTGCAACAGTTTCTGATGCTATTTATTTAAGTTGATTTGTCTCATATTAAATATGACTACAGTCAACATATTTGTTCGTTTAAAGTTGTATATTAACAGTAATAATTATATGTTACTTCAAATTTCAATCTCGGCTTGAAATAATACCTTCCAACGTAATTCTTGATTATTAATTGCATGTAAATGTTACTTTAGTTTGTAAACTTACGTAAACCTGTGTATCTAGGTAAGTTCTGTAATGTTAATAAATATTTTTATTAATATCTGCTAGCAATAACAGTAATATAATTCCATTCCTTATATTTTTAACTAGGTTTAAACTAAGTAGCCTTACTTTATATTGTTATTTATAAAGCTACAAAATAACGGCATGTACCCATACATAGATAAATGCATTCGTTTATTCACATTGTTTGTGTAGGGAATGAACATAGATTTAACATTGTTTCTCTACGAATATAAAAAATATAAAACGAACGCTTTGTAACTGTTACATGCGAGCAAATATCAAAATGATTCCAAAAAGTACCGGCCATCTGAACAGTCAGTATTTCTTTGAAAGCCACCTAAAATGGCGGCCATTTGCAAAGTTCGTTACAGAGGACACCCACGTAGAGGCGCAATTAGAACGAAGTGCGGTGAAAAGAGTTGCAAGTGATTCGAAACTGACTCGGTTACGACCGGGTTAGGGCACTGTCCCACTGCTTGGGGAACGACCGTTGTGACGAGTATCACTGCGAGTTGACAATATATGTCCAAACTTTATTTTCAAATAGTTAAAATAATTACTTCGTTTATCGAATAGTAAAAAAAGGGACGCTATAAAATCCCAAAAAATCTTTCCATTTAAGAAGTGTTTTTGACCAAACTTAAGTACCAAAGACGAAGCTGTGAACTTAACAACAAATTGAAATTCACATCTCATTTATTCAAAATTGATTCATATAGAACTTTTTTGAACGTCAAAATCTACCCCCGCTTAGGAAGGTTTATCGTTTCGTTATGGAAAAGAAGCGGCAAAGGAAATTTCATAACATTTTTTTATATTGATTGATCTGAAATCGAATGTGTTATAATATATATAAACAGGTATTTTTAAGTTAGAGTTCTATTCTTGACTATGCTATGTCAAAAAATGAATAACACACTAGTGTGGAAGCATCCTAAGCATAGTTTTTTACCATTTCCGTCCCCATGAACACAGATTCCGAGCGTCATAGTTGGTCACCATTTATTGGATGTTTGTAAATCATGATGTTCGTTGTTGATGCTATTGGAACTTCGACCATAGACACAATTTTTTATAGGTGGAAATAAACAATTATACACAAATCTATACAAATGAAGTGATTTATTTAAATTTTATTTGTATTTTACATTATCCTAATTTGTTGGACACCCAAAAATACGTTGTAGATTTTTGCCCGATACAGACACAAACGGCTGAACTGAATAATAATGAGACTTTCGTGACTTTTAAAAACAGAGATCTTTTATTCTTAATATAAATACACACGTTGATAAGTTACAGAATAATCCAAATAAATGGCATAGATTCTTCAGGGATGGAACCGAAGTCAGCGTTACCACCATTGACTACTGCACCACGAAGATCACCATCCGAATATACTTCATCGAATACAACCAGAACACAATTCCAAGGAATCTACATTCAAAAGCTATTAATTTAAACCTAGATACGTATGTATCCATATAACTATATACGTATTCAGGCAATAATACATAAATGCATAGAGTAATTAAACTCACGTACCGGTCTGCACGTTAACGTAGCACAGAGTAATTAAGCGGCAGACTACTCGAGATAGACGTGCCTATATGCCACGGAGATAAGAGGTTACATACTATGTACTGTCTATATGTTATGAGATTTGAAATAGGCATTTGAGATTGTTTCTAAGGGCTTGCATGCAGGAATGGTAGATGCAAGGGTAAATGTTCGCTGCAAGCTTTTAAGTGCAACTTATTTAGAGCAAGAACAAGTATTGGAGTTACGTTAATTGTTACGGGGCGTTACGGAAACTGTTATACGGGCGATACGTTATAAAAATTGTATTTATTATTACCATTGTATAAATACAAATAAAATATTATACGTAACGTATACATATTTTAAGGTGGTAGAACCCCTGGTGGTTTGACTCCGGGAGCACTGCTACACTT
>DWPW01000967.1:0-10069 GCA_018252015.1 Astraptes brevicauda | reverse complement strand
GGCAATCTTGCCGAATGTAGTTTCAAAAACTGGATGTCCAGTATTGCCTTCAAAGTAGTAAGTAGACTCATTAAAATCACCAACTCTGGGAATGTGATTCTTTCTGTGTTTACCAATCACTTTTCCAAACTCATTTATAATAACAGCTGTGTTCCAAATGACGTCACCGTGGACTGTATCTCGTTCTAAAATAGGAGATATGATGACTATTCCATGCTTTGCAGCTAACTCTTTTAGAAATAATGTGCTTGGGCCTTCCTCAGCTGATTCGGCAAATTCACACCATGGCTCTTTTTCTCGGGTACAAAAAGCGAAAGGCATACTCCATGCTTCTTGTAAACAAATAATATTAACATTTTCATTAGCACCAGCTTCTATTATCTTCTTAACCTTTCCGAAAATAGCCTTTCGTTGTTTATCAATGGGGTTATCAGTTTTTAACACTATTGAATGTTGAATTAAACCAACGCGAACTATACGTGGCTTTCTAATATTTTCGTTATGCGCAGGTAAATTGTATGAAGCGATTTCAAAATTATTATTGCATGCAATCTTTTTACTGCTATCACAAATATCATTCATATCATGATATTCTCTTCCGTAGTAGACCCTTCTGAATTCTTGTAAATTAGAACCGTTTAACGAGTTTTCTATAAGTTCATCGAAACTCGAGATTTCCTGATTATCCTTTGACATGGTTATTGTTAATTTTAATTATTATTTTCTTTTTATGAATTATAATTGTTGCGCACTACTACTGCTAAATTACACTGATAACCAAAGAAAGACAGAACTACCAAGTGCCAATTGAATCAATTGAATGTGTTGCGATCTGCGAATTTAAATTTATGATAAATAATTGATAATATATATTTTAACTATTTAGGGATGTGAAAAAGTCAATTTTATATTAGCCGTTGTTTTTGTACAAAGTACGTGTACTTATGTAGGTGAATACCAGCGTTGCCAGATGTCTCGATTTTGGCGTGACGTCTCTATTTTTTATCAAAATTATTATAGGCTAGCTGATCCCTGGGGTTTTACCCGCGACGGCAGGCGCCTGCGCGTGGAACGCTCGCTATTGCTTTTTTCAAAAATTAAAGTAGCCTAAGTTACGCCTTAGACCTTCAGCTATCTCCTAGTGAAAATCTCGTCAAATCGGTCCAGCTGTTTAGAAGTTTACTCCAGTCAAACAGACTGACAAACAAAACATTTTTTAATTGTTTTTTTGTTATAGGTACCATGTATATTTTCATATGCATTTAGTAAAGAAATATTATTTTGATATTACATACAGACCCTTAAATTTTATTTATTTGTATAAATGTCCTGCGTGGGGCAGGCTCAATTGCGCTTTGAGGGATACTACGATCGTGCGTGTAGCGTGCTAAGGAAGCGCGGCCGGGTGGCATTGTTGGTGGCATGAACAAGTGTGGATTTCCACTTTTTGCCACGAAATATTTCAAATATTTTTATACATCCATATACATCCATCCATATATGATAGCTAATTTAATGATATGTATATATATACATAACATTTCATTATTACAATAGTCAAGTATCCAATGTGATCTGGGGGCAGTCAATCCAAGCCCAACTTACAATCTAACTTACCTACTTAATACCTGTAGTCTGTTCAATTAAATTTGACAAATATTAGGATAATCCCTCTGAAAAAAAAAGCTGTAGCTTTGACGTCAACCCATTTATGTCCCGCTGCTGGGCACGGATCTCTTCATAAGTGAGAGGAGTGGCCATAGTTTACCGCGCTGGCCAAGTGCGAATTGGTAAACTTCACATACCTTTGAGATTTTTTTTTCCTTAGAACTCTCAAGGTGTCCTCGCGTTGTTTTCCTTCACCGTTTAAGCATGTGATAATATTTTTTATAGATGACTGGCGACGCTTATCGCGCCGGTCAGTGAGTTACGTGGAATGAGGCATGCAGACATTGTCAACTGGCCACAATTTATATCGAGTTAAGAAACCCTGATTTCACGTCATTGTTATCAACTCTCGCCGAATAGTCTACACATATTAAAATTTTGATCCGCTCTTTCATTTCTTTCTGTACATGGGACAAATGTACTGCCTCATGTAAGTATCTATTCAACACTACTCTATACTTCAAACACAATTATAAAATTGACAGTTGACATAACACTGGCAGATTCGAATCATTTGATTTAGTCATAGAATAACATATTTCATGAGAGATTTAATTTCATTGAAAAATCTTTGGAGGAGGTCGAGTATTATGGATTAAAAGTCACCTAAATAAAGATAAATCAATTAAATAGCACGGATGTTAGGACGAGTAAATATTCACGGGGTGTGGTTTGGTCAAAGTGCTTGGTATTGACAAACGTGGTTCTTTTGATCTATTTGCTTGTATGTTTTATAATTGGTAAGATTGACGCAGTGACTCCAAAATGAACGTGTTACCTGCTCAACCGATTGGTATTCAGAGTACAGCGGGTGCTGTGCCTATTCGCAATGAAAAAGGTAAATCTGAAACTATACGATAATTGTTCTTGTAAACAACCCGTGTGTGATAATTTGAGATCTTGATAAAATCGACTGGTTTATTTTAACATCTTATGAAGTCGTTACAGATCTGATAACTGTTTTCCCTTCATCTTGTACAAACATTTCGATGTAACATTGTGCTCTGGTGTCTAGGTATGGCACACGGGTAGTCAGTGGTGTGGTAAGGCAGACAAAACTATCCGAGGCGTCTCAACTTAGTTCTCAGTGGTAGCAGGTTGTGGCGAACATCAGATAGGTCTAATTTGATCTGGGATTGTTGACGTATGTCTATTGGTTACCATAAATGCTTACCATCACATGTACTGAATGTTTTGTTGGGGGTATTCACTCCCTCGAGAATCTGCCTATGCAATGTGGAAACCCTTGAGACCGATAGTATATGAGACACCAGGAGGAGTATATGAAACATCATTATGTGTGTACAACCGTGTTACCAGCTACAAAAGTGTAATGGTTCTTCATTATTATGACATTGTATTGTTATTTTAAATATCCAGTTATATTGTTTAACATATTATTATTACATTCACTGTTTTCATTAATATCCACAGGTGAAATTTCTATGCAAAAGGTGAAGGTGCAGAGATACATTTCGGGTAAAAAGCCAGATTATGCCCAAGGTGCTTCATCTTCGGAAGAGTCTGATACTGAAGATTTTATTGAACAACAGAGGCCTGAGAGAAAACATGTGCTCCCACAAGTCATTGTTCGTAAAGAAGACCAACATAGTGACTCGGAGAAAGAGGTATTTATGTGATGCCCTATTTGTTTAATAAAAAGCATGGTAGTGCTTGGCTAAATTATGGGAATGAACCAGTTTGTATTTCCACATTATGTGTTAAACTGTGAAAGCCTGAACTACTAATCCTAAGATTTGCTACTTGAATGCGGGTTTTACCAAGTCTTAACAGTAGAAGGTAGAAAGAATCAGATATTATCGATTATTTTAAAATATGGCCAAATTTATTATAAGTAATTGTAAGACATGCCTTGATGTGATTAGTGTGAAGACTTGTAAATAATGTATTAGTAATGGCCGTTATTGGCCAGAGAGTAACCTAGTCCGGTTTTTTATGACATCAAAAATAATTTACATATATAATACTTCACATATATAATGTACAATATTGATTGTAATCTAAGTATTATCATAGTATGCGTCACATTTAAAGTTCTTGTTTATATAAGGTTTCTTTATAGGATACATAAAATATCAATAAGTTGACAAACAGGTAAATGCACTCGAATAATATATGATAAACTAAAATAAACAACCAGAATGCCTACTATCAATGCTGTTAGTGCTTGGAAGTAAAAAAAATTAAGTACTTTATATCTTCCGGTTGTTCTTAGAACTCTTGTAATATGTATTAATAATATTTTTGTAGACTGATGATCCTCGTCTCCGACGACTTCGTATAGCAGCACACTCGCCTCCACGCCGCGCTGAACACAAGCCTGAGATAATAGATGCAGAGCCTGAGCAGGAATCTGAAACGAGTGAGGAAGAAGCTCGGAACAGCTCGGAGAGTGAAGATGAACTTGACGAAGAGGAAATTGAACGGAGACGACTGGCCCTTAAAGCTAAACTTGCTGCTAGGTAGTTTATCTTTGTCTCTAATTTTAATGTTAAGCGCAACGGGTACTTAGATAGATAGAATATTTGTTATTGCACATTTAGAATAGAATTTAAGCATAATATAAACTTGGGTCAGAGTAGTTTGCAATAAGTGGTCTTATTGTTATCAGTGATCTCTTCCAGATAACCTATGCATGGAAAAGACAACAAGAACAAGTAGGGAAAGTGGTTATGTAGAAAAAGATAGACATGAAAGTGATAGATGTAGCGGTAAGATAACAAGGAGTAATATTATTAGATAAAACCTCATTAATTGATAATTGAATAATTCAAGAGATTCAATATGACGCATTAACAAGGATACTTTACATTATTGCATTATTGGAATCTGGATAAAATTTAGTACAGAGATAGATAATAGTCTGGAATTAAATATCGGCTACTTCTGTACTCTCCTAAATATTCATTTAGTTACATATTTATATGAGCGCTTACAAATTATAGAGAAGCAGAAAAGGAAGTGCTGGGCAGAATTGATGATGAAGAAATGTTGGATGGTGATAAAGAGGAGAGTGGCTCTTCAGACACAGAGTATACAGACAGTGAAGAAGACACAGGTAAATTGAAAAAAAAAGTTTTTTTCTTATTGTAATACATACAACATTTCGTTGATGTTCAGTATGTATAATAATAAAATGTGTATTGTACATTTAAATAGTGAGCGTAACAGTAACTAACAAAAAACAACTAAGTCATATGATAAACAAAGGGCAGAGTTATTATTAATTTTTTATAATTTTGTCAAACTCAATTTATAAAATCAATTTTTACTTTAGTTTACAAAGTAAAAATTGATTTATTAATTATTATTAATTGATTCATGTATTTTAAAAATCTCTCTTTATGTATTTTGATATAAAAAGATATGATAACAAGATAATATACTAAAATCAAAAATTGTGTAAAGTATACACCCATGTGTATCTTAACTTTATGCAAATTATTGTTTCAGGTCCTAGAGTAAAGCCAGTTTTTGTGAGAGCTTCAGAGAGAATGACAGTGCAAGAGCGTGAACGTAAGGTAAAACTGCAGAAGAAAGAGGAATCTGAAGCTAGGAAGGAAAAAGAGGAAAGAAGGAGGGAGGCGTTAAAACTGGTTGAAGAAACAATTCGCTCTGAACAGAGGAATACTCAGGTTGGTTGCAATCACATACATTGCTATTAAAAATTGAGTTTTAATATAGTGACAGGAGTATATTATGATATTTAATTGTTCTTATAAATCATTTGTATTACTTGATAAGAAAATCTGCGAATCACTGGTACTTTTAAGTTAGATTTATTGTGCATACTAAACTGGTTGTTTTTTTTCCAGTCTGAACAAAAGGAGAGTAATATCAATGATGTGTGCACAGATGATGACAATGATGAACTAGAATACGAGGCGTGGAAGCTGCGTGAGATGAAGAGGATAAAACGTGACAAGGAAGAAAGGGAGGCGTAAGAGAATTAGTTACATTTGCATTTGTCTTTACAAGTGTCAAATAAGAAATGACGATGATGGTTACTGGATCATTGACCACACCATGGTATGATGGTGGTCATTCGAATGGTGACCACAACAATCCGTTACTACAGTGGTCAATCAAATAGTATCACACCAACCCGGCACCCATTGAACAGCCATAGCTACCAAGCTCTGGTTGTTCAACGCGTACCGGTCGATATCACAACGATCGAATATTGATTCAACTATAGTCAATCATGATCGAGTTTACCATAGAGGGTTAAAAGCAAAAGTAATCCTTTAAAATATATTGGTCTCACAATAAATAAAAAAAAATTGTCAGACTAACACAATTAGTTACAGAGGTATTGGAACACCAGCTCATATAACTAAGTATACTTATTGATAGATATAAGTCTTAAAGACATATTATTCTTAGTATTATTATCTTATGTTTTCGTATGGTACAGGGAAGTGAATAATAATAGCTCTAGTTTCTTAATTACTGAATGAGTTATATTATTGGAAAAAAATGCTTTGATAAATCTTTGATAAATATTTGTTGCAGTATGGAGAAAGAGTTGATGGCGATTGAGAGGATGCGAAACATGACGGAGGAAGAGCGGCGCATCGAACAACGCATCAATCCAAAATTGGTCACAAATAAGGCTGTCAAGGGGAAATACAAGTTCCTACAAAAATATTATCACAGGTTATTATATTACATATGATATTTTTTACTATTTCTGTACTCGTACTTAATTTACGACAATTTAGTGATTTGTTTCTATCAGGATATCAGACACCACAACACAGACTAAGTTAAAAATGATCCGAAAAGACAAACTTTATAGATGTAGAATATTAATTTGTAATATATATGTAGTAATAATACAAGATTACAATCTTAATATTTTTAATATAATCTTCCAAATTTGGGTAACATTTAAAGGTAGAACTAACTCAGGTACTTACTACATCTGTTACGTAATGTAGAGGTTTAGAAATGTAAGATTTGCTTATATGACTTACTACTAGTTCTCAGTGATAGACAATTCCACTTTGATTTGCTTTAGACAGGGCTCTAACCATTTATGGGTTTTTGTTATATATATATTTATGATTTGTAGTGATTTCTTAATTATTTATCGGCTGGACTACTGTGTAAGATAGGTTGCTCTATCCTACATAGTTATGAAAGAGTCTCAGTGTTTGAAGTCCTATAGAAAAGACTACATAAATGCAATAAGACATTAGCTTGTTAAAAAATTTTAATTTTGTGTTCATTATTGGATTTTTTTACAGAGGTGCTTTCTACTTGGATAAGGAAGATGAGGTATTTAAACAAGACTTCTCTGGACCAACATTGGACGATCACTTTGACAAGACAGTGCTGCCCAAGGTTAGTAAATCGTGAATTTTATTGGTAAAAATTTAACATTTAATATTTGTAAAGATCTTTCTATATATCTCCAGTATCCTTGCCTTCGTAATTTTTTCTATTTTTTGTATTTATGGTGACATAAGTGGCGTTTATGTTATTTTTTTATCTAAGGCGGTCAAAATGTTATCATTATAACCCTATTATTTTCTAACTTCTAATATGGGTCTCTTCTCGTAAAAAGAAGATATCAATAGTTTCACACATTGGTCAAGTAAAGATTTGTAGACTTTATACACCATTGGCATCTTGTTTTGAGAACTTCGGCCAAATGTTTCTTTACACGATGGTTCCTTATGCCATTAAAACATGTGATAATAAATTTCTAACATGTGTATAACTAATTTTAAATTCGCTTAAAATTTTGTAAATTTTGTACTCCCAGTATGAAATGCTGAAATTCATGCTACTTGGCCATCATGGATTTTGTTTAGTTGTTTCTAATTCAGCTGTCATCTAATATACTTAATATTACATTGTTTCAGGTGATGCAAGTAAAGAAATTCGGTAGGTCCGGTCGTACGAAGTACACCCACTTGGTGGATCAGGATACGACAGAGTTCGACTCGGCGTGGAGCAACGAGCGCGCCGCGGCCAAGCTGGCGAGCTACCGCGGCTCCATGAAGCAGGTGTTCGACAGACCCACCGCCAAGAGGAAACATGTGTGATTCCATGCTACTCTCTCGTGCACGTAGATGGTAGAGCCCATGATTCTACGTACAACAACCGACCATCACCGACTTGTCTGTGTCTCGAACTTGGAGACTTCAAGAATACCACTGCCACATCTAATTCTGCATTATAATAGTGTTAAGTCCCGTGTTCTGGTTGGGAAGGTTTTGGTTGGTTTGCTACAAAACGTTCCAAGCTAGTCCTCAAAGGTATAGTAACACTTTTATGTCCGACCTCAGGTAAAACTACTATCTGGAGTCAATTACAGATGTCCACTTAAAGTCAGATGGACTACATGTTTGTTTGCTACTTCCTTTTTTTAAGATTTAAGTATCAAACATTCACGTAGACGACCTGTTGGTAAGTTGTCATTTCCACCAATGAACTACTTGAGTTCATTTTCTACAAATACAAAAAAGAGATACCATTTGAAACCATCATAAATGCGTCGTTACTCCTGAGGACTTACATGGTTGACTCATCAAGTAGGTCAGTCAGCTTGAACTTATACATTAAATACAAAAATATGTCTGGGTCTCTCTGCACAATGTAGGAGGCTGGGATTTTACTGTACCACACTGATTCAATTTAGTTTGGTGGAACGAATATGGGTTGTATGGTTGGCCCATAACGCCTTCTACAATATTTGGTTACTGTTATTTAATGATAACAAGCAACAATAACGTATGATTGTGGTAATATATAGTGTAAATAGAATGTAAGTTTGTTAAGATTTTGCTCTTATTAATACAATTTTGAATAGTATGTGTAGTGGTTTTATTAATTCTTCACATTGTCGGGTCCTTATCAAATTTTCCAGTAGAGTTCTCATTTTCATAGTTCCATGTTGTAAGCGACTTTTTATAAATCATAATCATATAAAATCAATCATGTAGATTAAATATAGTGTAAATAGTATCCATGATGAAATGAAGTATAATTTCTATGTAGCTTTTACGGCCTTAACAGATCTAGTATAGTAGATTTGCATCGGCTATTTTGCGTTTCGATGGTTGCATTAATGTTAGTATCTCTTTTAATGACCCACGTACGGTCGCGGTATCGGAAAAACGGATCTCGTTCGATTTACGATAAGTAATGAATTGCCTGCTAATAGTTATAAGTAAATTACTAAGGTTCTATACACGACATGATATATTAACACAGAATACTTGCGTTATCCAATATCGCATATTTCTAAGACACTAAACTTAATGACCTATTCATTAAGTTTAAGAGGCAATGAAACTACCCGAAATTCTTTAACACTACACCATTTGTGCGAAGGATATCGCGAACTTAGAATATTAAAATGTAAATGACTCGAGTATCGGTTAAGTAGATTTACAGGAACTAGATTGATCGCGATTCAAATCCGTGAAGTGTCTCTGAACAGATTTAAGTAAGAACTTCTATCGTTAGGAACTTTTATGTTTTACGACCACGCCGAGACGACAGTCGGAAGATTTAGCTTGATATATGAGTGTTAGGTGTGGAAGAATAAAGAAATAATAGCTACAGTTTATTTGGCCTAAGAAATATAAAACTTTTAGTTACTTTATGTATTAAATAAGCTGTTTAAAAATAGCATCATTCTTGAAGATCAATGCTTATATTAGCAATTGTTTATTGACAATAATTATTTCCGAAAACATCGAATCCGGTTAATGGAAATTCTCGGAAAGCTTTCCTGTAGTAATTATCAAGGTATCTAAAGAAACAAATTAGATTAAAAACTCTGTAGTATTTTTTGAACCTCATATTCTTAAAAAAAATTGCAAAATTCGGAGACAAACATCCGTACACGAGTGAAATTAAATAAACGCTTTTAAAATGATTTGTTTGTATAACGACTTCCCATTCATCTACTTATCATAATCCGTTGTTTATGTGCCACGAAATAAATATGTTTACTAATTAAATAATGTATAATAAGTATTTTTCATGAATTAGTTTTATTGTTAAATATTGCATATTTCACAATTAATGATGCTGAAATGCTAAATTACGATCGTTATTTCAATAGGTATTGATAGAGTCGAATGCGAGCGTCAACTTGTTTAAATAATTTATAATGAATGCTACTTATTTATTAAATATCTATGCATTCCAACTATTGTTTCATATGCGGTTGTGAGGTATCTTCGCCTACCCTATTAACAATAGAATTTATCATATCAGGTGTAGCTTCACGTAGGTCATAGGCCCAACCGATGCACTTAAAGCAGTTTATAAATTTTGTACAGAAGTTGAGCTTGTCAAAGTGCTCTTCCGCTTTGTAATCGAAGGGGAATGCATGGTGGTAGTTGTGCCAGCCCTC
>DWPW01000966.1:0-10071 GCA_018252015.1 Astraptes brevicauda | reverse complement strand
GTTTGAACCTCGGACCCCCCGGTTGAGAGGCCGAGGTTCAACCATTAGACTATCACTGCTATTACCAGCTATGACTGCTATTCTTCTAATAGTACAAATTCTTGTGTATTCACATGTAATTTGGTTTCTCCCAAACTGCTTTAACGATTTTGATGAATTTTTGTACTAAGATAGTTGATTACTATTGAAAGTGTTCAAAGTTGATACGTTGTTTCGCGATAGTTGGTTGAACGTTTGTCGTTTGTGATCTGAAACGGATACATCCCAACTTAGAGAAATAAAGTTTAATCACAACCGGTTTAGTAGTTTGAGATACGGGTATTTTCCTCTCAGATGACAGATATTTAAATCTATTTTTGGATAGTTTTATCTGAACTTTAATAGAAAGTAATAAAATGATTCACAGTGAAGATGCAACTGATATCTACAGTCGCTGACCTGTGTTATCAGCTGATAAATAGATCGTGTGACCCTCTGGGCCTGCATTTGCTGATAAGGCATAGATACTCTAATCAAAATATTTTGGTTACATTTTGAAATATATTCATGGCCTGGGAAAGGGTAACATTTATCATTGACAAACAATAAGATGTTTTAATGAATTTTAATTTAATACAATTATTCTTTTTATGTTATGGAAATAGCAAACGAGCATGCAGCCCATCTGTGACCACTGCCACCCATGGACATCTGTAATCAACCCCAGAAAAGATCACAGTCCCAACGAAGGTCGGCCACAGATGCGTCACTACCCTTGAGGACTTGGTTGGAACGCCTCGAATAAGTATGTCTCCCTTACCAAACCTTTCAGATCAGAACGCAGCAGCGCTTAACACTGCTATTGTTATATGTTATATATATGTATATGTTATAAGGCAGAAATAGGTGTGACGGTGGTGCCGCCGGAGTCGAACCACAAAGGCTTCTACCTTCTAAAGGGTTCTACCACGCTGTGGGTCCCGAGTTCGATCCTCGGCAAGACAGATATCTGAATGAAGAATTTAGATTTCTGTTCTGGATCTGGGTGTTTGTGTATGCGTCTATGTGTATCCATGGCACCATGGCACAGGAGAAAATCTTACATAATAATAGAGGAGAAAGCTTTTTATCTGGGGTTGATTACATATATCCATGAGTGGCAGTTGCGACTTACCATCTGTTGGACTGCATGCTTGTTTGCCACTGTCATGTAATACCAAAGAACTATTTTTAAGACTTTTCATTTGATTTAAACCTTATTATATATGTAGTTGATTCCCACTTGCCACAGAGTGGATTGAATGCTCGTTTATTCGATATGAAAAAAAGATGTTATGTAGAGAGATGTGTCTGTGTAGTATCGCCAGGGGTCCGTATTTGATGAGATTTCCCGTATTTCAGATTTTAAAAAGTACGCTTAGACTAACTCCATCCTATATTTTATCATTGATGTACTAATTATCATTTTTGATTATGACTAATTACTTAAATATGTAGTTATTTTTCAAATTTTTACTCGTTAGTCAGCAAAATACTCGTAAAAATTAATTATCTACAAACCTATGGAAAAGTTTGTAAAGTTAACAACCTAAACCTTAGTCAAGTAGTCAGTCATATATTGCATAAGTGCAGGTATACATATAAGTATATTAAAATATTTTGAATTGTTCCTTGTACATACCCAAAAGAGCGTGCAATTTTCATAATTTTTCATAGTAAAGTTAAGTTAAATGGATAATGATAAGGTAAGTAAAGTGGACAAGATAAGGCTTGACCATTTCACTACAATATATTGAAAGTATACTACTACATTTTTTTTATGTTACTGAAATAGCAAACGACCATGCAGCCCATCTGATGTTAACTGCCACTGCTGCCCATGGACATCTGTGATCAACCCTAGATAAGATCACAGTCCCACCTGAGGTCGGCCACAGATGTGTTGCTACCCCTGAGGACCAAGTTGGAACGCTTCGAATAAGCATGTCTCTTTTACCACACCCTTCAAACCAGAACACAGCAGCGCTTAACACTGCTGTTATTAGACAGAAATAGGTGTGGCGCTGGTGCCGCTGGAATCGAACCACAAAAGATCCTACCACCTTTAATGTTATGTAAAAAGTTTATTCACCGCTCATTACTTTTTGTTACACAATATACATATTTGTAGTAACGAAACGGCAAAGCCATATGTTTTGGAGTTTCTTTCGCCGCTTCTTCTCCATAACGAATTAACCTTCCGAAGCGGTGGTAGATTTTGACGTTCAAAAAGAGTTCTATATGAATCAATTTTGAATAAATGAGATTTGAATTGAATTGAATTGAATTAAACCTAAATATGCGTGCAAATACGTGTAATAATATTAAGGTACGCATTGCAAGCCCAAAAACCATAGAATATGACAACCCTCTCAGCTTTAATATAATTTAAGAGTAAAACTATCCACACACGCGGCACTTTGAACGTTCATGTAATCCAAAAAAAAATGTAGCGATAGTGTTGGCTGTAAGATAGAACACCACCTAATATTTTCGTATAAATATCTACTTTGACACGTGTCCGATCAATATTGAATAATGGGTGTGTTAAAGACCTTGGCGTAGTTTTTTGTGTCGAACTAATACACCAAATTGTATTGTCATGCACTAAGCTTGTTAAGGCATGAATAGTAATGGGTAGGTACCTAATTTGTTTTTATTATAAGCAACAAACACACTTCACTATTTTAACACTACTTTAGAAGAAATATTTTCAACGGAACAACGAGTTCATAAAAGTCAAACAATAAAGACGGGATATTTTAAGCTGGGATACGATAGAATATTAACGAGGTACCACAAACAGCAATAGAAAAAAATCTTCCTTTGAACCGAGAATATTCTGAATGTTTTATTTAAGAAAATCGTCCACAGTTTTAATTAAGCCATGTTCATTCTTCTAGATTTTTCTCGTGCTTCCATCCCATTCGTAGAGCCGTAATTATAATATTAAAAGGCAATTTAAATTCTATCTGTGAATTTGACTTGGATGGGTAGCAAATTGAGTAAAATATAAAACACCTGCATGACGTATTCTTAATCCAAATCACGTCTACTATTTAAATTTGAAAAACGCATTCGTATTCTATTTCGTATTCTAAATCGAGGTATTCGCGGTAACACCACATCATTATCTGTGTAATCTGAGATTCCATTCTACTTAAATAAAAATAAATGTTTGTTTGATTCTCAAACGTAACCGCTGAGACTAGAAAAGCACGTCATTTTGAACATATTTTCTTAAAACATAAATGAACACTGATGTTTAAGGAAATTAATCTCTTAAGTGTTTAAAATACGAAACGAGATTATAAAATATATAGCCCTAGTTATTATATGCCAATTTTATCTACAATAAAAGCACCCACGCGGATAAAGTCACGAGCAAAAGCTTGTAAATAGAATGAGAGCTTGAATTTATACTTCATTCCCGCCAAATATAATCTACGTTATCTGTCCTCAAAATAGCGCTATTTTTAAAACGAGAAAAGAAAACAAAATAGGAAACCTACATATGTTTAACAGTGCCCGTAATACATGTTAATATTTACTGGCAACTAATAATAAATTATTACGAATATTGATTTTAATGAGCGCAAGATACTGCATCAATTAATTAAAATGACCTCAGAGAATATAAATAAAAGACACAAAATCGACAAATTACATATTTTGTTAATTTGAATTTAGAATACAGACGTTATTTCCTCATTGTCCCACAAATTTACTAAAAATCGGAACTAACCTAAGCTATAAATTATAGTACGATACTTTTATAAATTTAATTTCAATGACAGTTCAATTTGCATTGATTACAATAGCATCGCAATAATGGATGAAGTGTTCATTCATTGCATTTGTAATCGATTCATTCATTAGCGAACTCATTATTGCCATTATTAAGAGGAAGTATAGGAGAAGAGGTTGCTATATACTCAGATCAAAAGGAGAGAATAATAGCCTCTTAAAATCCAATTATTTATTGCCATAACTGTTACAAATCTGTAATGATATTTCTAATAACATTTGTAAAAACAGTTTACTCGAATCGGGCATGCAATTCTTTTAAGATTTTTTAAAATTAATAATGTACTTATTTTTTATATACGTATAAATTGATATAAAAATGTCAATAATTAAGTAACAAAGAAATTATACAGTACTGTCACCAATCAGTTTACCAAAAGTATTGTTCAGAAAAAATTGTTAAATAAAACAAATTAATAAATATATTTACAATTCATAATAAAGTGTCATTTATTCATAATTATTTGATGTCAATATTATTCAAATCAATTAAATTTTAAGGTAAAATATTAATTAATGTCATTTAAAATATGTTGTAATAGCAATTGTTTTAATTTTAATTCATTTTTGGTACCAGTTTAAATGCTTCAGGCAACCTATTGTAGATTTTTGTGCATATTCTGTATTTTGGAGCAATGACGTACGTAGTAATTCTGTGAATACTAATCTTTCAGGGTTTCTTGTAGTTCTATTATAAATTTTCTTGGCTGTTTTAAAAATATTTTTCTGCTTACTCACATTAAAACAAGTACGTACATATAACATGCCCATCTTTTTGACTAGTGCACAAAAATATATGCAAAATTTGTAATATAAATCACGCCAATAGGGCACAAAGAATCAGGAGACGTTACGAAAAAATCCGTTGTTGTATAAAAAATTCCTTTCACCATATTCACAAAGTCAACATTAGGTACCGCAGCGTACTTTGCAAGTGCAACGAATGTCTGACGGAAATGTTACGCGTAGCGTTGTCTTTTCTTTTTAGTCCGAGGATATATAAGTTATTATATAATATCCAAAATTCGTATTAACGGCATTAATACATGGTCATAGACACAACATTGGCTACAATTTACGAGTAATTTGAAATTTTGTCAATTTTAAGACTGGTACTCAACCACGCCGAACGTAACAACAAATATGAAGAACATCATCACGATAAAGATTCCGTCTATATCGCTGTACGCTGAAAGAAAACGACCGCCAATCAAATACATAAAAGGAAATGTCTAATTATTGCCTGATCACATAAGAAGAGATCGCGTCTCTAGACGATCTACGAAGAGTTCTATAAACAACCTCGTTTCTACAATAGTCCTATCGTAAATTTTTGAATAATTTGAAAGTAACAAACGAGCATTAATTCACCTGATGGTAAGTGGCCACTTCCGTCCATGGACGTCTGTAATCAACCCCAGTTAAGATCACCGTTCTACCTGAGGTAGACTACAGGCTCGTTGGTACCTATGACGACTAAATTGGAACGCCTCGTATAAGTACATCCTTCAGAGCAACACATAGCAGCATTTAACACTGCTGTTATTAGACAGATTAAGATGCGGTTTAGGCGCCGGCGTCGAAACATACGGATTCCACCACCTTCATACATACAATAGCACTAAATCAATACTACAATATAATTCAATAAGACTGAAGTTTGCCTTAGCAACAATGTGCGTGCACCCTTAGGCATCATGGTTGTCGGTTGCGGTCGCCGCGTCAAATGATTATAATTGCTGCTTTAATTACAATTTCAAAATTATGGTAATAATATTCCGTCTCGGGTCGTGATTTGTATTTAGGTGCTTTCAACAAACTAATACATTTGATAATAATTAATAATTGTTGGTAGGGTAATCGTATTTCCCTTCTAATCGTAAGGTTTGGAGCTATCGAGTAGTATTTTTATTTAATTTTAACTTTGCATAACATTTTGTTTTTGATGATTATTTTTAATATACAATAACAGTTATAGTCCTAGCTCTTTAAAATCTAAAGTTTTTAGTGCTTTTCGCGTGCTGAAGGTAGGTACAAGTTACCACGTCCATTAGATAGAGTTAACGCCATTATCGCTTCAGTATTACTTTGTACACTTAAGACCGAGATTTCCTGTCTTGGGTTTGGTCTCTTTAACAACTAACACTAAGATTACTAATAAGGCACCCAGATCCCAGACCGTTAAAATATAAATTCATAATTTAGATGTTCCTACCTATGTCTGACCAAAAGCATTAATTTCTCAATTAATTACTCGCGTATATTCAGCGATGTCCACGCGAGTAACCTTGAAAGGATCAAGCAACTCAACAAATAGAAATAGTTAACTTTTTGCAACAAGAGCAAAGTATGCAGAAATAGGTAGGCAGATATACCGCAAGAATAAAAAATAATCGGGACACAGGTGCGAGCGAAGGAAACGGCAGGTGAATGGAGTCGGCAAAATGCTTGTATAATGAATGTACTTGTTTAAGAGTACAATACACTTGCGACAATATCCTGTGTAAGGAATTAAAGCTACTCGTATATAACATATTCCCATGCGTAGGTGTCAATACGCATACCATTATTTCATATTAAGCGTTGTAATTAAAACTCAATTTTGAAAAGTTTTAAGAAGATATCTTTAAAGGAATGTTCCTTCAACAAATATGTCTATAAAAACGGGTTGAAATAAAATAACAGATATAGTAAAAACGTGAACAAATGTGTTAGAATAAGGATTCAATAAAGCATGTTTAAAATAGTATTAACTTGAAACCATAATCAGTTTGTATAGAACGAATGAAGTCATTGTCTGAAACACATAGATCAGCACACAAAAAATATGTCGGACCTCCTTTAGATTGACAGATGTAACTAAGTGCGAAGGTAAAAGTACAAGGTACAATAACTTTTGGTCACAATAATGACGCTTGCACCTTCGTGGGTCATAGGACTCATAATAAAGGGCATAGCTGTCCAAAAAAATCACATTGAAACCTCACCTTGCGAATGGATGGAACATTGACAACAAGTCACACAAATAAGAAGGCTTTTGAAAAAAGAAAAGTTTACCTTCAACCGGCGTCCAGATGCAACACAACACAACAACACTTCCATTAATATCACACAAAGCCGTGTAAACCTCACAGGTGGCCGCATAAGACTGGCCGTCTTGTGTGGACTGCCCTGTCCCCCGCGCATATTGCTCGCAAGGGCGATAGAGGGGAAAACCGACAGTTTCAAGGGATCATGGCTACAGTTTTACATGTGGGGCAAGGTAAGATAAGGCAGATGTCCGGCACTGGTACATCTACCTGCTTTTTAAAAGAAACTTACCTGCGATCCGGTCCTTATAAATTAATTGGTCGAAACCGAACCTACGGCGTTACTACAAACAACTTTGGAATTTTCGTGCGCTCATCATTAATATTTTGGGTACATTTGCATATTAAATGGGCGCCGCCTTATTCTCGGAATGATTCAGTTGATATTAATTCAGTAGGACAACCTGCTACGTGTCTAATGTCACCATCTAATAATCTAATCTACTAATATACACGCCATTAAGATTTCGAGTCTTTTGAATTTCTTAATTTATTCAGCCTTAAATTTACACAGTAATTTTATCGAAAAAAATAAAAATCTATGTTTACTTTTATGAAATTTGAAGGTTTTTAGCATACAAAGTTGCAAAATAAACACTAATATAATATTAACAATATTTATAACCAACCCAAAAAACTAAAGGAAAGATTACTACAGACGCGCAGTCAATTTCCACAAATGTACCCACCGCGAAATCAATGATCCGTGTTAATATTTAATTTTGGCATCTTTAGCGGTTGAAATTCCTCAATTCAAAACGTTGCGATCCATTAAATCTTTGTTCCCACATTTTGTCTAACCGCCTACGTCTAATGTAGCCGTCACTCCACCGTACTTGGTGCTTCACGAGTCATTAGCCGCGCTAACCAGAGAAATTAGCTCAAATTTACATTCTGGCTACGTAAATAGAGACGCAATTGTACGCATTATTCCACCTACGTCATATTAAAATAATTTTGGAAGGAAGTTAAACGAGCTTTTGTTTAAATAATAAGAGTTATGTAACGCAATGTGAAAATGATAATAGGTTCGTACCTACTAACTATTTGAAATTAGGTATAATTAAACAAAATAGTTCATTTGAACAGACTAATACAAACTAAAACAGTATTCTTTTACACTAATATAATGTTTTTTGAAATTATTTCTTGTTTTAAAATACAATTTTAAATACAATTTAATGTATTTATTTTTGTATTTTTTTTATTTTAATGGATTAATTCTTTTAAAAAAGTAAACAATTCTATCTATACATTCGTATTATTTATAGTATAAGAATGAAGTTTCTGACATCTGCCTCGATGGAAGCATACCAGATATTCGCAGCGACCAGTAATTGTATGTTCTTATGAATGCCTATTATTAACTGAATATACTTCTCAAAGTTAGTTCTTTTTAAGTTGTTTATGATGTAGGTACCTAAAACCTCCAGTTATTTAAATATACTCATATAGAGTTTTACATACATACCTACAGTCATACAGTACTAGCAATATGTTACTGTTTTAAACTTTCTTAAAAGTAATAATACTTAAAGAACGAGAACATGAAAAACTTATTTTAATTGCCGTCGTAATAAAATCGTAAAAGTTTAATAAACTTAGCTCTTTTTGCAGACAGCTCAAGGTAATCTACATTACGAATAAAAAATATTAATGGCTGTAGGTATTTGAAAAACATAGTACAGAGTCATACTTAATCACAGTGTCTGGTTTCTACGCATGATATGTAAATAATTAATCGATTAAAACTTAATACGTTGTGGCATGTGAGATACTTAAGCGCCTGTTCGAAGAATAATTTATTCATATAATATGATCAACGTATTCAAATACTAACGTCATTGTCATCGTTTCAAGTAGTTCCTAGAAAATACCTATTTATAGTCGTTAATTCTATGATAGCCACAAGTTTTACTTAAGTATATTTTTAACACGCATTTATTAGCTTCGGTTGTATGTTTGTATTTGTATGTAACGGAATCTTTGAGCTCTGATTTCTCCAATTTCCAAAAGTCTGATTCATTTGAAACTTTGTACACTTATCAAGGACCGATGCCAACGCAATAATTTGATATAACAATTTTTACTTTTTAGTTTGATTATCTCCAAAAGCTAGTCTTTTTAGTTTTTTTATTAAACTATATTTTATTTGTAAGTAGGTATAAGATAATATAAACAAATGCGACACAACTCTACCAAAATTATATTGAAAATGAAGTTGATTTTCAGGAAGTATAAATGTCTGTATGGCCCCTGCCGCCCATGGGTATTTGTAATTAACGATAAGTAATATCAAAGTCCTACTTTTTTGTTGACGGGGGCGAAACCTTCAAAAGGTACACAGAAGCCTTGGGAGAGACTCCAGGTTATGGAGGATGTCTACCCACTAAAACCCCCTCGTTGACCTTCCTCAGCGCTTGCAGGAGGACCCCGGGATCCCCAATGGAACGCACAGATGCATTCAGATGTATGTTTTATATAGGGTTGACCACAGTGCGCTGTTACCCCTAAGGACTAAGTTGTAACGCCTCGGACAAGTATGTACTCTTACCACATCCTTCACACCAGAACACAGCGGCGCTTAACACTGCTGTTATAAGGTGGAAATAGTTGTGTCTCATTTCAAACCAGAAAACAGCATCGCTATTATAAAGCAAAAGGTGTGACGGTGGTGCCGCCGAAACACATTTATCACTCTCAGACAGAAAGAAAGAGAGAATGGAAATATTCTTTCGTATACCTATATATTGACATCAGGTCTGGGATTGCCAGTAATGCTTACTCTGTCGACGTAGCGTATTACGTAGAATTGGAAAATTTCCAATTTTTACCACATTTCTCCTTTTTCCGTTACAATTAGTCGCATCGAAACTTGTCTCTGTTAATTAAAAAGAGGATGGAGAAACATATTCTTCGTAATGAAATAGGTAACCAGATTTTCAGTAACATTCTCAATTCTCAAATTTCATTTGCATTTCTGTAGCGACTGCAGCTTCGGGCTTGGAAAATTGCATTTAAAATACTGTGTAGAATCTATATATATAAAAATCAATTGCTGTTCGTTACCACCTTACCAGTTAAAAATGCAATGTCAATAAATAGTTTTAAGTACAGATTAAAAGAATTTGTCCGCAATATGACACTGCACAAGAAG
>DWPW01000965.1:0-10073 GCA_018252015.1 Astraptes brevicauda | reverse complement strand
GATAAAAAATTACAAGGGATGAAAATAAAATATACTGCTTAAACAATAATTGGATATAACACAAATCTTTAATTAAATAATTGAAAATAACGGGAATGGCTGTAGGTATATCGCAGTCGTCTGTTGAAACACCGTAAATGGCAAACGTAATTCAACATGTTGCAAAACAAAACTGCTCCAACTTGATTCTGACTCAGACCGTACGCAATTGAGGACTTTAAACATTTTTGCTCACCTGTTTAAAAAAACCATCTAAGTTTAATAGAATAATTTTTAAAATAGTTTCAAATGCCTTACTACACCTGAGAACCATATTGAAATGCCTCGGGTAAGAATACACTGGCTACCTCCGTTACTTAATACATCAAACCCGAACTAACTACCTACGGCTAGAACAAGTCTTTTTAAAAATTTTACACGCTTTTATTTTAATAATTTCTGGGATATAAAACCTCTAAACAAGGTAAAAAGCATAAATGAGTGGTCGGAAACTTCATGTTATATTTGTCTAAAATCTGTACAATTTTGTTGTTTTAATAAAATAGAACAAGCCGGTAGTCATTGGTGACACAAGTATTTTTAAATATTATAAACTTATAATAGCCATAACATAGGACAAAACGCTTCATTATCTATCGTAATGAGTCATAGCAACGCTATCTGCGGCAGTGTGTATGAATGCGAGCGGGACGATAACAATGAGCGTGTACAAGAAGCCAACGTTATCACAAGAAATAAAACTGGACAGATAACATCGATTTAGGCGACTAAATAGTTTCTCCTACGTATTAAACGTATTGTGTTATTTTTGGGAAATGTGACTGTTAGATTCCGAAAATAGCTTTACTTTCCTCTATTCCATTCTTTGGTTAGTTTTCATTTTAAATATTTCCGTAATTCAATCAATTGAAACTTTTTCTGTAATATACTAGAACATGATAGAAAAAATACTTACGCTTGTTACACTTGTTCAACATTTATTTCAACATCAAATATCTGAATACTGGTACATGAGAACACTATTATTAATCTATTTAGTCATTGTAAATAAAACACAGCGACAACTCCTAGCATAACGTCCGCAACTAATGACTAATGTTTAATATAATTGTGTTGTCAGAGTATTGTAAACATCTGGCGCATGCACTCGAACAATACATTACTTACTTACTTTTAAAATGTTAAATTATGTGAAAAATGGGTCAATTACACACCAATTAACATTGCAATTTTGTTCCAGCGCTTACACATACACGCCCGAGACCTGCCGCAGGCTACAAGCGACCTGATCGTTACCGGAGGAGAAGCCTTACTTCTTACTAGCAATTCATTAAGTGGACTCAGCGACGTGAGGCAAATTTTCTTTCATCGTAATAAAGAGATCACTATAAAGAAATCGACTGCTGTGGCGCTGAATATCGTCAGCTTATATATCGAAATTGATCAATGTGAAAATCTGAAAATTGAAGAGAAGGCCTTTAGCAAAATAAAAGGTAAAAAGTTTTCTATTACTTCGCTACCCATAACTTAAGTGCAAATTATATTTTTGTACTATATTATATAACAACTATATATAATATACCCACCACTGACAAAACTTATTACCTTACCTTACACCATTAGATATTAACCTATCATAATTTTCTCATAAAAGTATTTTGAATTCTTTTACTCGTGCACTAATGCTGCCGCTGCCAGGCGATTTTATTATATAACATGTTTTGCGAAATAATCCATATCAAATAATAGAAAATTGTACATTGTAACTCAAGGTTGGTAAAAAAGTAACAGTAAGTATTAGAAACTACATTTGACTACAATTCTGTTACACATTGGTGAATTTACAATTGACATTATTATGCACCGAGTTATTGTGATAAGACGATCTGGAGTGTTAGGAACTCTTTAGGCATAATACAATAACAATCAGAATGCTTCCTTAATGAAAGACTAAAGCGTGACTTGCGTACATTACATCTTTCGGCGATCGATTGATTTTCTAAACAATAGCCGATTGCGAATTATAATTTAAAGCAACTGATTTAAATTTGTTTTTTAGTTAAAATATTCACTTTTTACGTGAGAAGCTTCACGTATACTTAATGTATCATAATTGTATTATAACATACATTATATTATTTGTAAATTAAATGCCTATATCAGTATTTTATAAAATAATGGGGACTTTAAAAGTCTCGATCAATTATGGAGAATAATTTGCAAAGCATAATAATAATGGAGAATAATTGACAGAGCAGATCAACTCGTTGCCACTCCTTTCCAACCGGACAGGCTATGCATAAATAGGTATATGAGGCAATTACTTTCGAATTCAAATTATGCAACATGAAAGTTTTTTATGTAAGTTCACTTGGTGGAGGTAATGAGAATTATCCGAATTTATTCATTACATTAAGATAATATTATCAGCCTGATTTTAAGTAAAGCAGTATTATAATAGTATCACTTGTAACAAAAAATAAAATTATCTTACTTCTTACTAATAATATGGAGGCGAAACTTTGTTAGGACTGATGGGTGGATACGAAAGCTTGACCGATTTACAAAGTAACAAAAGAATATCAACAACAACAAGGTTGATGAAGGCTGGTGAGGAGAGCAAAGCTCTATTTGTATTATTATCAGTCAAGCTATCAGTTCTCTTTGCAATAATGTATGAAGTTTTGGTTATATTTATGTCACGTTTTATAATTGCGAGAAAAGCGGCGGGCATAGCTACTTTTATATTTTATCAATATTTTTTTATTGATGGTGTTTTTAAGCTTATTCATTGCATCTTATTAATTCCGAACTATACAGATAACAGGCTCCTGAGTATCTGTAAAATATATTTAACTATTCCAATTTTAAGGGATAACCAAATTATAGTCGGTAACGGCAACATGTGCATCGAAGCTGTGCAATGACGCACATCGCATCGCAGACAAATAAGAAACCTATGTGTTAATGCGATGTACCTGCATGCTTGACACTAGGCATATATAAATTGTGTCTAAAAGTATGAAATGTGAATTTTTAAAACGAGGAAATAAGACTCAAAATTTGATAAAATGATAAAAAAGTACTATAATTAAAGTATGTCCCATCGCTTATTGTGCGTTTTTACATCTTACGGGCAAGTAGTAAGTAAGTAGTTATAATTGTCAAACTGTTCACAATAAGTATCCGTGACTCGTTTTCAAAAGCATTAATGGCAAATCAATTTCAAATCCATTTAAATAAGGGACCATCTTCAAGTCCAGTAGGATACTAGCAGTTAGCAAGCCGGCAGACTCGCGGACCGTCATCTAAAAATACGATTCCCCGATTTGGTATTCATGTTTTACGGAATAATGACTCATGAGTCTGAAGTGTGATACAAACAGAGAGTGTTTCAATAATAATGCCATTATTATTATTGAAAACACTCTCTTTTGATCGCTTTTTTCGACCCGAAATTGTTCTTTTCATTAAAGATAGGTCGGTCGGACATGTAATGCAAAACGTAGTTAAATGTAAATAATTTTCTATTGCAGGACCACTATCGATTGAAATAAAAAATTGTAATACCGTCATCATTGAAGGAGAGGCATTATCATGGCTTCTGATGATTAACATCACTAATGTTGGAAAACTGCAGCTAAGTGACGGAAGTTTTACTTTGGACTCCACGGCTGGAAACGTAGGTGAACATGGCCCGGGAATGTCGGTCAGTATGAAAATTTTTAAGGGTTATGTTTTCCGTATTGCATTCCTTTAACTCGCATCGCGCGAATTTTTTAACAGGTGCCATGCGAAATTTGAAACAAAAATATGTTTGCGAATGATATCTATGTCTAGCGTAAGTTTATAGTACCATGCAGCGCCGTTAATGATGATAACATGACATTATTATAATAGTTTTAAATCATCATTACATTAAATTGTATATTTAAATGTTTCAGATCAACATGAACAATGTGGTTGTGCCTGAATTCCCTGCTCGAACTTTCGGCTCTTCCGCTGCTTCTATCGTTATGCAAGCGGTGAAGATTGATACTATTCGACAAGGAGCTTTTTCGGCGAATACGTACAATACAGTCATGGCCCTTAATTGTTCGATTCAATATATTGAAGCAGAAGCATTCGCTCAGAAGTCACTTATTAATAGCTTGTCATTGTATGGATGTAAAATTCACGAGCTTGCTGCGGAAGCTATGCGTTCAGCCGTTGCAAAAATTAACATAACAGAGTCTAGGTACGTATTAGTTGTATGTAGTTTAAACATGATGGAACATGGAAATTAATATATTACAAACTCTTTATAAGTAAAAATTTAATGATTCTCTTACTATTTCAGATTTGACGTCATTCAAAGGGGTGCAATTAATTCCACCGTAGTTGCGGTTACCATTGTAGACAGCGAATTTCACGTTTTTATGGAATATGGCTTTGTTTTATCTTCGTGGAATCAAATTTATATGCGCGGCAACAAATTTGATGTACTACCTAGAAACGCAATATCAGCTCCAGGTGGTACATTTAATGACTTAGTATTTTCAGAAAACGAAATTGAAACTGTATATCCTGGTAGTTTAGGATTCATTGGACCTGCTTATGCTAAATACCCTTTTAACGTATTATACAAATTTAATTACTATGGACACTCATGTCATTGCAATATAACATCCTGGATCGCCAAAGCTTTAGGTGTTCCTTCTGGCGAGCCGTTTGCTGATCAAAGTTTCTGTACTGTAGATTATTTCTTTGCAATTTGTTTTAATGTACCAGAAAAAAATGTACGATTCGAAACGTTTACAAAGAAGGTATGTTCTGAAGAGCCCAAAATACAGTGTGAAGAAATTCAGAGCAAAAAGGCTGGCGCTACAAAACCCACAATCGTAAATCCTAGATTTCCACATCAAAAACCAGAACAACATGTAGTAGGCCTGAATAATCGCGATAAAAAAGTAATTGGCATTGTAATAGTTACCGCTGTTGGATGTGTTATAATAGTATTGATCATTAGTTTAATAAGATGGATGAGACGAAGAGGTTATTGCTTGAAATTGAAGAATGCCCTAATCTCTTCTAACGCATCTTGTGGAACATTGTGTCATAAAATGAACATATGTGGACGAAATACAATGGACAACACGAGATCTATGTCACAACTGTCTGTTGTGGAATATTCGGAACATCAACGTTTAAATGAGCCACGAACACAAGATGTGCTTCAAGATTCAGTTCCATCTGACAATCAGTTAAATAATACTGATATTGTAAGTATGGCTGATAAGATAACACAAACTTTACCAGAGGAATTAACACGCGATTTGTTGGAAAACTTAAAAGTGAAGCTTGAGGATCCAGAAAATTACATGGAAGCACGAGAATTGATTGAACATTTGTACGATCTAATAAAATTTCAAGATAATTGCAATACTAAAATTGAAATGGAAAATGCTGTAGAAAACATTTACGAACTGCCCTTCCATAACACTGCGCCTAGAATTGGGAAAAATAAAAAACAAATGAAGAGTGTTGGTACTAAGACACCATCTCTCGAGAATTTACTGCCGCTGTCTCCTTACCAACGACGCACGGCATTAGCTCATGAATACTTTGAACCCAAAGATTTCGCAGTCCATCTTTATGCTGAAATAATAAACTACGACAAAGAAAGGAAGCCAATGCTAGGTGCAATTCCTGACGTTGTGGCTGAACAAGGCATGCCCCGAGGACCGTACTTACGAGCGGTACGTGAGAAAATGAGCACAAGCGTCAACAATAGTCCAACTGGAAATATGTTGAATCGACCTCTGCCTCAGAAACCGACTACCATGGATTCCGGCGAAGGTACCTCGGTGCGGCTCGATTAAGATTGAAGATTGGTTACGAAGTATTATTAAAAACTGTATCCACGCGTAAACTACTGCGATATACTTCATCTTAACTGGAAACCAATGACGAAGAATTCCTACATAACGATTTAAGGCGCTCTCACTGGCGAACTGCTCACGCGGAATTCTCGCTTAAATGTTTCTTTTGCTGTGATATTAATTTTGTTTATTTTATTTTTAACATAGATATTAAAATATGAGTGATTATGTCATGCCAGACAGTATGTTTATTTGTATATAATTTTAAGTCTGATAATTTAATGTTAAGTTCCACGAAATTTTATGTGCCACTTAATTAAGGATAATATTATTTAAATTATATTCATTTAAATAATTTTAAACCACTTAGCCTTTATTTGCACAACATGATTTCTAATATTAACTTTATAATGTTCTAGAGCTTATCGTTAATAATAAAGTAAATTTATGATATACCAAATAATAGTTACCTTTTATTATAAAAAGACATTGATATTATTATCGTTGCATTAAGTATAGTAGCGGTTCCTTTGGCTTTAAATTGCATCACAGTGCTCTATTACATTATATATGTTTCAAACTTACGTCCAAAGGTTAGTGATGATTTTCGGATCCTATTTATTTTTATCGGTTGTATTTCTAGACCTTCTGTTATAGTTGAGACTTTACCAAAACATTTTTTATGCATTATGCTCAAAAATTTTAGTTAAAACCAATCGAAAATACTTAACGTTTTACGTTACAATTTGTAGTTATAGTAGTATATCAAACTATATGATTTCTAGCTTTTTATTATTATTCCATGTCGAAATACTAAATATAAGAAGTTTAACTTAATATCCGTAATATAACGAATGTTCAGACGCAACGGCGATTGAAAGGAAATGGAAAAAGTTTGCAACGAAAATGATAGTAAAAAGTAGCTTCGCTTGTACTTCAGGTAGTTCGAGTTATTTTATAACATTGAAACATTATTCAATTATGTTTTATAATTAATAGATATTAAATAATGAAGGCTATAGTTGAATGTCTTTGTATGTAATCAATGTGTAGTGTAATTCTATTCAAATATGTAAAGTACGACGGAAACATGAAATTATCATGTTTTATTAATGTTATAAATAAATGTTGAAGCAGCTACTTCGTTTCATTTAATATATCAAACTAGTGACGCCCGCGGCTTCGCCCGCGTGGAAATCGTGTGTAAACCTAACCCTTCGTAAACAATTGCACCATCTTTAAATAAAAAGCGTACAACAATCCGTGCAGTAGATTTTGAGACAATCGATCACATACGGACGTACAAGTTCTGGGTAGTTTGTTTTATAATGAGTAAACATGATAATTTTATTTAGTTTCGATTATAAAACTATTAAATTAGTAAACATATTTTTAACGAATCCCTTCGATTTCACACAAGAGCTCTGAATATGTTTATGAGGTTTATAAAGGTTTTGAGGCAAACAGAGTGATTTAGATATATTTGTAGCAGTTTGGTAATAATCCAAAAGCAGATGCTATTTGTCATTTTTACAATACACGACTGAATATCCATAGTATACCGCTGGCCAGTAGATGTAAATTTCTTGTTACAAATAGTTTCATAAGCATTGAAATGTAGAAATACTAAAAAGTTATCACACTTCACTAAATCCGTAGACTATTAAACTTCAAACTTTATATTATCACGGACTGATCCTCTCCAGCTTCAGAAATGCAATAACCATTGTGCGCTGGGACATACTGGCGACGATCATGTCCATAAACTTTATTTTATTTTCACCTGGGTATATTCTCATAATCGTTGGATAGCATTTTGTCTCCGCAAACACCCGGCGCTTAAAACTGTCCTACCACCTCAAAGTCTTCATAAGACACGTACTCTATATATTAATACGTGAAGGGAAAACTTACGGTACCATTTTTCGAATCCTGCGTGCACAGAGGGAGTGTGAGATTATGATATAATATGAGATTATGATATAATGTGAGTATGTATATAATATTTAGAGATGTATGTTAGGTTTTTTTATCGTAGTGTCCGCTTTAGGTCCCCACATACACATGTGATACACAATTTGGAAATTTAGCGAAATCTGCTTCACTTTATTGTCCTTGATAGATCAGGCGTCGCGAGTTCTTCTTCGGCATGGATTTAGATCTATATGAATAATGTTAGTTTATTTATTTTTAGTCATGGTCGAATTTCGGCCATTATGGCGGGTCTACCAGTATTTTAAAAGTCGATAACCCGTTTTTACGTGTAAATCCACAATAAATACAGATAGGAAGTATTTATACTGGATCGAGCACGGACCACCTTACAAAATTCAGGGGTATAATTTCAGAAAACCTATGTATTTAGGTCGAATTATATTTATATCCATATGCTAAAATAAAAAAAGGATAAAAACCAACAGAAACATCTAGCAAATCGCACTACATATCACTATGAAAGGGCCTGCGATGTACACTAACAGCAAGCGTGACGTGACGGCAATAAATAAAATTCGAGGGCCTGACTCCCAGGTGTAGGCACCATTTGATCGTTGGCTTTCATGTCATTCATTGCAAACGTAATTTCTCTTAGAGTGAAGTGATTAAAACTATATTCAGCGCGATAGCATTTCATCGCATTCTGTAGCGCAGGGGCTGTGATACAGAGTCCGTTAAATAAACACTTACCTACTCGTACATTTCACGTGTTACGTAAACTTATTGACAGCGTTCAAACAAATTTACTCTATAGGAAGCCTGGACAACGTCTCTATTATAGCCTGTAAACCAATGCCCACATGAATTTCAGCCATTCCATTCGCATGTAGCACGATACTCTAACCTACATTTTTATTTACAGTAGGAAATGTTCTTGTACATATTCGATAACAATGAAAGCTTACTTCTTAACGAAAGTTCAGTTTTTATTAAGACACTTGTAGATGAATTCGTTAGTAATTATTTTGTGATGGTATGAGTTCATGAGGATGTTCGTTTCTTGTACTTATCAGCTAGTTTTATTATTGTTATTACTACTAATGTAGTCCTATTACATCTATCACAGAACAGCAAACGTAATATTTCATAGAATGCATATTTGCTTATCACATGGTATAGTTATTATGACGGTGAGTACTTCTCTACCTAATTTTGCTGACATCAAGAAAATTCAGTTCAAGAAAGTTCAATCATGAGACTACTCTGATTTCACTTACCTAGTCTGCCCTTATACTACTTGTTACAAATAGAATCCTACGTCTCCTAAATTGTTCTTTCTAAGTCTTAATTGAAGAGGACCTGACCTTTTAGTAAAGTCCAGCTATGCAGATAAATATTACGTTAAAATAAGAATAAAAACTTGGAAAGAGTTACGGTAAAGGTACGGACAGAAAATGACATTTGTTTATTATAGATCATAAGAACGTGAGAAAGCTAAAATTTATAAAAATCATGACGCATTTAACTTTATTTCTGAACTTTCCATCAGAATACTATCAAAACCTTCATGCTTTAGAGAGGAGGTTTAAACTAATAATATTTTCTACTTAATAACATTTTATATACAAAATATATAATCATTTTTATGAGGAGGTATGATGAAAATTCTGATACTGATATTGTGTAGAATGAGTATTTATTAGCAACCCATATAGCAAAATAAAATTGATAAGTTCAAATAAAATGCCTGTATTATAAAGTGGGAAATTTTGTTTAGCGTAGGTACATATAGGTATAATGTATGTCGTTCGGGTGGAATATTTTTAGAAATATTGAAGTTTAATAGATGTAATAATATCTAAATTCTGACTCAAACGCAAGCACATTAGAGTCAGGGCACTCTAAGTACCTACTTCAACATAAAACTGTGAAGGTTGTGTCGAGAACGCCGCACCTCGCCGTGCGCCGCTGCGAGGCGCTGCGTGCGCTTCTCAGCGACTTGCGAGTGCTCTGTTGTATGTTAGTGACTGTTCTCGGCTCAGTCGCATGCGCGGGAACCGACTCGCCACATGCATTGTTTTCGCTGACCTCACTTTACTCGGCTTATAAATCTCGCGATACGCCGGTATATGCGAGATAGACTTCGATTAATATTAAAATTATATAGTTTCCGACCGAATATCAACGACGCATTTTACATGCCACTGTTCTAGTTGTTTCCCTGACTTTGTTTTAGTGCGATATATTTTCTTATTATTTACCTTACGAATCGGTTTG
>DWPW01000964.1:0-10076 GCA_018252015.1 Astraptes brevicauda | reverse complement strand
ACTGCCGCTATTAGACAGAAATAGGTGTGGCGGTGGTGCCGCCGGAGTCGAACCACAAAATGTTCTACCACCTTTGATATATAAAAATATACGCCTAAAATAGAAAAACTGTTTCCTTTGGGAAGTCGGTTAAAAATATTTGTATTCCATTATGATAGGCCCATTTTGTAAGATCAATAGACCTGTTGCCGCATCCGATAAAATTTACTGCAATAAACGTATGAAAATGCCGAGAGAATCAGATATACTCGTATTAACATCAATTTGCACTTATGAATACATGTTGTAAACACATTTTTCTGAAACGCTTTATTGTCTTGTCAAAGTCGTCAAGTGTCAGGCCTGGTGTAACCTGTTAATGTGCTGATAACCTATCATAATAGCGACTGGGTTATTAACTGATATAACTCGAGGGCTTCCAAAGGTCGACAAGTTCCATATAAAATAAGTTTGTATGTCCACTGAAATTTTCCGGTTATTTGGTAATGGGTGCCGCGGATATTCATATTTTTATTGGAAGAAGGATACGAGCATGCATTTCATAATAAGTGACCACTACTGCCCATGGACATCTGTAATCAACTCCAGATAAGTTCAGAGTCGTACTTATCTAAGGTTCACCAAAGATGCGATGCTACCCTTAAGTTTGCTACCCTTACTAAGTTAGAATGCCTGAGATAAGTAGGTATGTCTTGCATACCACACCTTTCCGACCAAAACACAGTAGCGACTAACACAGTTTATTACGCAGAAATAGATCTGTTGTAATTATATGCTCAGAGCAGAAGTATGTTAATTTATTTTTGTAAACTTTATTAGGGATCTGTTTAACTAGGGAAAGTTGGAACGCTAAAGATGGCAATATGGAATCCTGACCTATGGTCAGTTAAAACCGCTCATAGCACGGTGGCACCATACGATGGATAACTAAATAGTTCGTAGAACATTCAATTGGCATTTTATTCCGGTTGCTTTTTTAGGTAACAGTTAAATTATTAAAGCCGAAGTAAATTCATAAATCCAGCGATTTCAATTTCAGAAGCTTGTTAAAAAAAACAATATTTATTAATGGAAAATATATAAATTAGCGCATTTTTTTTGTCACTGCAAAAATATTTGTCCTGATAACACCTATGTGTTTTACTTCATAGCATACTTTAATTATAGTAGTTTAACTTTCTGTTTTACAGTTTGTAACAAACGAGCATGCAGTTCACCTGATGCTAAGTGGCCACTGCCGCCCATGGACATATGTAATCAACCCCAGATAAGATCAAAGTCCTATCTAGGGTTGACTACAGATGCGTTGCTACCTCTAAGGACGAAGTTGGAATGCCTCGGACAAGTATCTCTCCCTTACCACATCCTTCAGACAATCCTGTTCTGCTTTTATTAGGCAGAAAAAGGTGTGGCGGTGGTGTCACCGGAGTCGAACCACAAATAGTTCTACCATCTTTGTAACACACAGCATGCGTCTTTGAATTATGTGCAGGGGCTTTAATACCTCCGGTCGATGTCGTATGAAGCGACTAAGAGTCAAACTTCTGGAGATAGGCTGCAAGGTCTTCCTTTATAGGATGCAGTGTATCACCGTGTTTTAAAGTTTCAAAAATGGTAGAACAATTTGTGGTTCAACTCCGGCGGCACCACCGCCACACGTATTTCTGTCTAAAAATAGCAGTGTCAAGCGCTGCTGTGTCTGGTTTGAAGGGTGTGTTAAGGGAGACATACTTATCCGAGGCAGTCCATCGCAGTCCTCAGGGGTAGCAATGCATCTCTATGGTCGAACTTAGATAGGTATTTTATGTTACCTATTGTTGATTACAGATGTCCATGGGCGGCAGTGGCCACTTACCATCAGGTGGACTGCATGCCCCTTTACTACTATCAAACTATAAAAAATGACTTTTGGCAAAAATACCCATGAGAAGAGGGAATAGGCAGTGGATCTCAAAGTTTTGATGCGTGGAATTATATTGCATATTTGCTTTTATTCGAAAGATAAAGCTAGCAATAACAATAGTAAAGCTTAATCTACGTACCTAAAAGGCGTAGCGATGTATTGATTTCAGGTGTCAATATATTGTTATCAGGTACAGTCATAGTCAAACTTAACACTAAAAGTACTTTGTTTTACTAACCGACTTCAAAAAACGAGGAGGTTCTCAGTTCGACCGTATTATTTTTACTTATACTTACAATGTTACTGGATTTTTGTAGTGTTTGTGGAGTTTGGTATGTTACTTCGTACGGTACTTTGTGTTATTTAATTTAGATATGGGAATTTTTAATAACTGTTTTATGGTACGGAAGTAGCAAACGATCATGCAGCCCATCTGATGGTAAGTCGTCGCTGCCGCCCATGGACATCTGTATTCCACTCCAGGTAAGATCACAGTCCTACTTGAGGTCGCCCACAGATGCGTTTTTATCCCCAAGGACTGAGTTGGAAAGCATCGAAAAAGTATCTCTCTCTTGCCACACTCTCAAACCAGAACTCAGCAGCGCTTAACACTGCAATTGTAAGGTAGAAATAGGTGTGGCCGTGGTGCCACCGGAGCCGAACCACAAAGGGTTCTATGACCTTTTCTACCAACTGAATTCAATTTATGTTTTCATATTCGATTACGGGAATTATTGCCTAGAGGCGAGTCCAAAGCCATAAATCTATCATCGACATTAAAAAATTAAGAGGCATTTTAAGGTTTTTAAATTTCTAGAACATAGTGATGAAATTGTACATACATGAACATATTATTACGCAATTTGAAAGGAAAGTTACATTGAAAAATTTTCTGATCGTATATTATTTACTTTAAGCGATTCTGGAACTGATTTTTTAGGGTTTTCAAACCCTCGGCTCCGGCTTAGGCCGAAGGTTATGGCGATAGCCGAATAATCGGCTTTGACATCGGCTTCGGCCAGAAATCGATCTTCGGTGAGACACTACTTATCTATCATAATTTCCTATATCTCTGTTATAAAGAAATAAAAATAACATTAAAAATTTGTAGAAATTCCAAATGCACTTTTTAATGTTATCTTTTAAAGAAAAGACAGAAATAAACACTTAGAAACTCAGAAGCTTAACAAAAATGTTAAGGAGATCTTCAACAATAGAAACAAAGAGAATGGGAAGTACAGAACAATATAAAATTCCTTTTTATGTAGAACATGACGTTTAAAAATGCATTGTTTTAATTTACAAACTGGTTTCCTCACAAATGTATGGTGGCAGGTACATAGTTTAATTTGTTGAAACTGCTAGCATTTTCTATTCTGCAGTTTAAATGTCTCTTACATATATTAAGAAAATTGCCATTAATTAAGAACTATTATTTCACACAAGGACTAGAATTCATCCCTGCCTTCGTAGTTTCCCAGTACATAAAATCTAGAATTGTTGAAAACAAGAGAGAATAGGCTTCTTCTAGGCAAGCATGCTATATTCTAGGCTGCATGTCACTTGACACCCAGTAAGATCGCAGCCAAACGTCATTCTATTCTATTCTATCCTATTCTATTCTATTGTCAGTTAAAAATAATAATAATATTTTACTTACTTTGCATTTTAGAAAGCTGCAATACTTAATGTATGTCGCATAGTCCTAAAGTTTCTTCAGGTTTAGGTTTAAAGAAACTTTATTCTCAAAAAAGATTTACATCACTTACATGAGAACAATGGTTATTTGAAACACTACACAATATACAACACAAATACATACATACAAATACACTAGAAACATACACGTAGTAGATACCCACCCAACGGATTCATTTATTTAATAGTTACTAGTTAGTATTTGGATATAATATATCCAGCTAGTTTAGTTTTTACGATTTGTAACCTTTGATTACGATTGATAACCTTTGAGATTTTATGGTAAAAATAACTTATTGGTATTTTATTAAGTTAATTCAATAGTAAAAGTACCAAGAAAGTGCGCTTTAACGTTCGTGCATCAATATCCTAATTATTGTTTTCACTTTCATTTGTTACGTATCGAGGCTTTCCCGACGAGTGGTACAGGAGATGCTATCTCTCTGACAAATGGGATTATTACGAGATGCGATTAATGTTATGCAATTTGCATAAAGAGGCCTCCGCAAACTCCTTTACACCGTGACCCGACAAGGAATTATGATCTTCTTAATATTATAAAATATCACGAGAAATGCCATTAAGACCTTTCAGTTCACGGGGATATTTCATGTCTGGGCCATCACCGTTATGAGATTTTGCATCGATCATGACATAAGTACGCAATAATTCAACTTTAATTAACGGTGTGTGAAAAATAAGCAAAATTATGATCGTGCAAAGGTTGCCAAATATGTCATGACCGCAATTGTTTGGTGTTGGCTATGGGCTAAGATTCGAAGAGGAAGCGACCTTTACCAATCCGTTTAATTGATGAGAACTAATTGTTAATTATAATTAAATGTATTAGGTATTATATCCCGAGTAAATTAGTAAAATTATGGCAAGGTAATAACCACTTAATCATTCAAAGATGATAAATAAGAATAAATCTTAAAAATGGGTCTTTTATGCCTATTATTACGCCATCGTATGATGTGCTTATTATGATCAAACTGCAAAGTAATAATACATGAGAAATTTTCGGAAAGCCCCATTTTTTATCAAATGAAAAAATGTCATACAATCTTATATATCATTTTTTAATTATTAATTAATCATAGCATACCCATGACTTTTAGCCAACCCCCTAAGGACATATTTTTAACATATACACCTACTAAATTTGTACTTATCTAATAAGAATGTAACTCGCGCTCCCTGTCTGTGTGTTTAAAATTAGGTAGCACCAAAACTACTCAATATAATTCAATGGAATGCAGATATACTCATAGTACATATCTTATCTTACGATTATGGATATCCATGGGCGGCAGTGACCACTTACTCGTTTGCTACTTCCAAACGAATAAAAAAAATAGATTTAAGTTTAGGTAAATTAAGGTAATTACTACAACATTTTTTTATATATTTAATATATTTCTAACCGTATTTATTTCATGTTATTGTAGATTACTGCAATTCTTAGACTAATAGATAAAGGAGTAGGAGCAGATTGATTGAATTCATTTAATCAAACCAAAATAAAAGTTCACTGATTCAATTTTACATAGAAACCGGTACAGGCTTAACGGAAATAAACTAGCAATATACTGCATGAATAATAACGTGTAGGAATTTGGAAATGTAAACTAATTCTACGGTTTGACGTGAACATCCGCTGTGGGATGATGTTTACATAATTCTTTATAGTAGGTTTTGCTAGAGGCGTTGCTTGCATGTATCCCTGTTTATTAATTTTATTACAGATTTTTATAACATTGAACGTGGAAGCAGTCCATCTGATGGTAAGTGGTCGCTGCCACCTATGAACATCTCTAAGCAATTTTAGACAATAAAACCTGGGTTCTATTTTTCGCCAATGTCAGATGCGTTGCTATTATTCTTCATTAAATCATCTTAAAACTTAACTTAGGCTTTGACACCTAAACATTTTCGGTGTCAAAGCCTAAATTATTCCTTATTTAAATCCCATCTCAATCGGCGCCGTTTATAAGATTTTCTCGAATATGTGATTTTGGAAAAAAATATATGCCACTTGTGCGCTATGGTGTAGTGCTAATAAATAGCTCATAAAATGATAGAAATATTTCAATATATTTTTATAGATATTTAAGTTCAAATTCCGATTGATACTGTTTACTGAGGTTCATCTCAAATACTATTACGTAATTTCAAAACATACCTTCTAAAATCGTATATCTATAGGTATTACTGTACTAAGTTATATCTGCTCTGTGACTTACAGTCTATAATACTAAAATTCCATTCAAATTGAAATTACGTTTGAGATTAGCATTGGTAATCGACCTTCTTTACACATATCACAATTTTATAGTATCGGATTATTTAAATTCAATTTTTACGTGAAATCTTGTAACTGGGCAAGAGTTTTACCGGGGATTACGGAGAAAATTTGAGTTGAGTTGTATATTTGACATTTTGTATCACTAATACTTAACCTACGTAACCTAATCTTTGTTTTATTTTTTAATTATTAAAATAGGGTATAAATGTTATATTCATATTACTATTGTATCACTGTCAAATTTTTAATAAAATATCAATATTCGAAATATTTTAGGCATTTTTTTTAAATCTACGCCGATATCTCATTATGTTGATATTTGGTCCACTTTGACGCATTTTCAATTTAAAATATGCGTTCATATCAATCTATACAGTTGTAAGTATCAAACAAATCATGTTCCCATTCCTGACATAACAGTACAACTCAAAATTAGCATAAAAAATGGGATGCTCAAAATAAAGCTTTCATAACTAATGTATAAATCGTTCATTACGTAGTTACGTACATATGACGGAGATATATAGATACACGGAGACAGACGTAGAGATGCGGAGATGCGTCCGATGTAGTACGAGAGCCAGTTTGATAATATCTAGCAGTGCATCTTAATTGCGTAAGCGATGCCATGACATCGAATGCATTCGGTCCAAGAACGCGGATGGTGCGCTCCGCTATGATTTAGCTGCGCTCGTAGAATGCACTAAGTAGAACTTTAGTTAAGACATAAATAAAGTAGTTTTTCATTTATAATCGATTTATAATTATATAATCGATTTATTATCGATTTATATTTTTTAAGCAGTATACTTATATTTTTCATTGTTTATAATGAGCAAACAAGCATACAGTCTACCTGTATAAGAGTTAGTACTGTATAACCCGGGAAGTACCAACTTTAATAAGATTAGAGTTCTACTTATGCAAAGAGACATAAGGTATGTTGGTGTGGGGCTAGATCAGCGCTTCCCAAAGTGTGTTCTGTGGAATCCAGGGGTTCGGTAGAATATTCACCAGGATTCCACGGTTTTATTTATTTTCTGCTATTTTAGTACTTAGCAAGAATTCAGCCCAGACTATGCACTATGAGGTTCAATAAAATAAAGGGTATGTCATCAGTATTCCGTTACCCTAAAAGTTTAGACACCCTTGGGCTACACTGTACCAAATGTTAAAACAAAGCAAATGAGTATATGAGTTACGGAGAAATTGAATAACATAGGTAAGAATAATCATGAAATCAGTCGAATTAAGAATCTTCTCCTATTTTTGAAGTCTGTTAAAATACTATTTTTTGTAAGGATTGATTCATTTAAAGGGTCATCTAAGAGAGCAAAGGGGAACGCGCCACGCAGATGTTGATAAAGATTTCACTGCCCTGCGTGTTTTGTTCGAGCACCGGTTTCACAATGCGATGCTCGTAAATTGAAATATTATCAGACTTTAATATTTATTTATTATATCGATAAGTCGGGGACTGATGTAACTTACATAATTACATAATTGAGCAGACTTTCCATTATTGGAACATTGACTTATTTCTCGTAATTGAAAAAGTCTATTATAGTTCATTAAATTTATCTGAAGCAAATCTTTTAATAATTGGAAGAAGATCCGAAAATACAATAAAAAATCGTTTAAAAATATTTTAAAGGTGCTCTTTGTATTCTGCGGTTTCTTTGTATATTGATAGACAATACAACCGCTACATTTATCTGAGCAAGTTAATTTAAATTACGTCTTCTTTTAATGAGCCGCTTAAACACAGATTGAAGCTGCAAATTCATCTGTGACCGGAAAATTCTAGTTTTATTTGGATTGAAAGGCTATTTATATGTACATGTAGAAACACGTACATATAAACTATGGGTGGCAGTGGCCACTTAGTATGCCTACAGTGGCAGTAATGGACCACTTTACTTCATGTTGGTCAACTATTATTATATCTATAATGTGCCCTAAAGAGTTTACTCCCTAAGTCCATTAAATACGTGATTTAATTTTCCTTAACCCTCATCCTTGTTGGAGAGCACTAAGAAGCCCATTCGCCAGAATGTTGGCTAAGTTAATGAAACGTACTCATTCACAGGATGCGTTGATTAGGCCGACGCGCATACCTTACATATCTACGTACATATTTGCGTCTTAGGCGTCAGTTCTGTCGGCTTTCACTAGCATTGTTGTCATCGCTCACGCATGCCGACTTTCGCCACCAAACTCAACAATTTGCTTTAACTTGCGACTTAAATTTCTTGTCACTTGCGAAATTCCTTCCTTGCGTCATATAAAAAAAGATTTGCTAAAATATCTCTCGGCCAATTATAGTTTCTTTTTGCGATGGGTGGATACGCGGGAATGCGAGGAATCTGGTCGCATGGAGGATGCTAATTGACTATCAACAGGCGTCACCAGACTGGAAATAAGCGCCTACCATGGAATAGCATTATGGCTTGCAAATGAGTTAAGTTTTTTGAACCTAACTGTCGCCTCTTACAGCATAGGACGTAATGCGTCCACCGGTTTTATTAATGATCACTGTCTCGATATTCCTCATTATGTATACGAACTTGGCATTCTATATCATAAATTATATTTTTCGGATTAATAACACCGTTAATGGCTTTTATTTTTATTTAAATTTGAAACCGTATATCTAGTATTGTAGTCAGTTTAATAATAATAATAATATACTATGTTAATTATGATTATTATATTGTTCGTAATGGGTATATTCATAGGTATATTAAATTAATAAAAATGAACCTGTAAAGGCTCTAAATATTCTACTGAATATTTATAATGAGGATCAATCACGACTGCTTAGACTTTTGACATTACAACTTCTGAAATAATTTCAGTGAACTTATAGTAGGGGTGAGTCCAAAGAATAAATGTAAAAAACTAGCTTTTATTGCATTCTAAATTCTCATTTCAATTTTGGATGAACGCCTCTAAAAATGTGCTACGGGGCTAAATGGCTAAGCGTGTTTATTCCTGGGGAACTAGTTTCCGTATTCTGTGTTTCCATGTATTCCGTTTCATTATAAACTATCATCAATATCGAGGAAATCCAGCTCTTCGATACGACGAAGCTAGTGAGAAGACTCAAACGGACTAAACCCTTTGAGCTAGTGACATAAAATAGTGTAATGATATTGAAATAGTAATTTACTTACATCATAGAACACAAGAACAATGTCTACTCCTTTAAGTGTTAGAACTAAGAAGTGCAGTGTCAGAGGACGCTTACTTTCATAAATGACTATTAAGCAATGTAAGTTAGTGTAGAATTACTCATGATTCTTGTATTAGGCTAGATTGTAATGAATATAAATAACCTTTTGGTACTTTATATAAAATAAGTAAATATTTATATAAGTTATCGTTGAAAAAATTTCTTTTATTTTTTGTCATGCTGATGTATTCAGTGATAATGTAATCTCATTTCCATATGTAATTATAGGTTCATAGTATTTACTAACTTCTATTTACTTAGCGTTTTCAATTTGTCAGTATGTGAATATCATGGGGTTACTGATTTTTACTAGTTAATAACAATCAACTAGAATATTGCATATGCAATTATGCATGTATGAATGACACACATTACTTTGGTGATGTCATTCCTAATCCAATATGGGGACGCTTCAAGTTGGCGGACCAATTAATTTTTAAGCACTCCCTTGATATCCAATGAATGTGGTTTTGAGAAAAATACTAAAAACCTAATTTGTTGTTTGTTTGAATATAAATTTATTTAGATTTATTTTATGAGTGAGTCAAGTGATTCTTTATCAGTTGTTCGTTATTATTTATCAGAGTTTATTCATAGCTGCTGTAAACTAATAACTGATGATTAATTAAATCATAAACTACGTGATGATAAATAAAATAATAATAATAAATTAAATTATAATAAATAATATAAAAACCTTAGTAGGGGTGAATGTCGGGACGGGTAATGACGCGAGGCTAGCGAGTTGCTGGAACGCGGCTAAATCCTAGCTCTAATTTGCATTAGTGCGGCTATTCCTGGATATACCTGTGTCCTGTTTCATTCATATACAGGTAACTAATTAAACGAGTATATTAAATTAAACAGGAATTGTCTCTTTAATATGGTTGAGGTCTGACGAAAATGTATATAATAATAATTCGTCATACCAT
>DWPW01000963.1:0-10077 GCA_018252015.1 Astraptes brevicauda | reverse complement strand
GACTGAAGTTGGAACCCCTCGGACAAGTATGTCGCCTTTACCATACCCTTTAGACCAGAACACAGCAGCGCTTGACACTGGTGTTATTAAGCAGAAATAGTTGTAGCGGTGGCGCCGCCAGAATCGAACCACTAAGAGTACTACCACCTTTGAAGACCTAAAAAAATACACTGTGTAACTCATTAGGTCCTAAAATTTCAATGACTAATTAATAGACACCATCGTTTTGCACAAGCAAAGCGAGTTTGAACAAGCAGTATCTTTCTATGGTTCCTTGTACAAAATGTTACTAAAGAAACAACAGAGACATAGTAACTACGATGCTCAACTAATTCATTCCTATATATCTTTCTAACTATTTTTTTTCCTATTAACCAGTACATAGCTAACCGAATGCGCTCAGTCGTTCACAACATGTTATTTATGTCCTATTTAATATGGTCCAAGTCTTTACTTGGACTATTTGAACTTTTGAACTTTTTATTGAACTTCTTCAACTGAATACATACTTGAACAGACTTTTGTTCCTCATTGTATACAAATGGATCGAGCTGCAATATCTAAATTTTGCTTTTAATCTTGTATGTCCCGTGATATGCAAGAAACAAGCGAAACTACATAGACTTATCAAGATTTTAGTCACTGTGATCGTATCCATTTGAGGTACTAAGAACAACTAGGCAACTCGATGTTAAAAAGCTGAATAAACAATAATACTAAAGCTTTCTACGCTCATAGCCCCACAGTAGGATTTTTTCATGTGTCGTGGGTGCCATGGAAACACACAAACATGAAGTCTCAAAACACAAATCTAAATTCAATATTCATACCTGTCTGGCCGAGCATCGAACCCGGAACCAATTACGTGTCAGATGTGGTGACTGCTCCGCCACGCAGGTCGTCAATAAACGGAGTAAGAAACCATAAAACAACTACCTAGTCATATTTTGTCTTTTCTAACTTTTCTTGCACTTATACTTAGGTAATTAACGCATAGACATTCCAGTTTTTAGCGAAATTGCTCTGAAATATTTTCCGACAACATTTCGAGATCAATCAAATAGCATTATTATAATTCAAAACAGAGTACCAAAAGTAGAACTGGCCACATCAAATTTTCAATAGAATAATAAATAGGTCGGTACTATTGTACGTGCTGTGTTCAGAATATTAATTGAGCATTCAAATATTATGGATGCAAGTGGCCTAATGTTCAGGGTTGATTAGGTACAAAAATATGTACTATCTACCGACCAAGCTTCAGATAACAATGCGAAATGACATCTATTTTTAAATAGCTTAGGTACATTGTAAAGCAACACCATTTGTTTTTTAATAGCTTACATTCTATACACTGACCAAATAAAGTTTTTTACCTAATAATGCTGGTATTACACAAATCATAAACACATTTAATCATGTAAAAACAGATAATCACAGAGATGACAAATTAATTTTAAAAGTAGAAAACTAGGTGTACTTATCTGTACAAAAATCGTCAAAATCGTTACAGCCATTTGGGACAAACACAATATTAATAAATTAAGTACGTAAATTGTTTACCTGATTTATTTATTGCTATCATCGATTTAATGGCAATACAGTAAGCAATAAGTAATTCTATGTATAAAGAGGCTTAAAAAACTGAAATTCAATTTTCAAGCTTCATGTAAAAAAACTATGAGTATCTAAAATTCAGATTTTAATATCTCAAAACTTTTTTAATTAAAGATAATTTTACTCCAAACTGTTTTAATTAAAGAAAAATGTTCATTTCAAAAATACTAAATGTAGGTCAAAATAAAGATTACTGAACAATGAGATGCTTCTAAAAATTCTTTATTAAAAACAGTTATCTCATTATTGTCCATTGTGTGCAAATAATGTCATTCAATTAGCAAAACTGTAATAAAAAGTGCTGTTTGTTATAGCAACAAATGATCTCCTAAGACATACTAGATACTAGGTAATAAATGTTCCAACAGATGTAATAATAATTAAACATTTTATACATCTCTCGGCAATCTGCATCAGGGCAACAAGTTGGAGAATGCCTCAGGCCTTTTCCACCTGAGTGACTCATAGCCAGTAGTCGGGAAGTAAAGGGATTGGATACACTAAAGTAATATTGTAAAGTAACATTGTAATCAGAATTTGAATATGAAGACAGCACAACAACTTATTGTCCAATTCCGAGTATGCCATCACTACACCTGTTTCTTTCTGGAAACAGCAGTGTCAAGAAGACTTCTGGTTGATAAGGTGTAATAAGGGAGGCAAAATTTTATAAGGACCCAAGGCACTTCGTTTCCTCATATTAGGCAAACCTTACATATGATTCTAAGTATAATAAAGATTTGCTTGAAGCCATCAAACTGATGTGAATATTTTAATGATGTGACGAAGGTTGAATATCAATAAAATAACATATTATGCAAGAGTGTCGCTGGTATTTGGTTATTATGCTACATAATAAAAACAAATCCATAAATAATTTGTTAACAAGTGAAGGACGTAATCGAGATTACAGAAATATCCAACTATGTACAAGCAATTACCTATATGTATAGAAGAATAAAATACAATACATACATATGTAAGGTCATATTCATTAATTGCTTTTAATATAGCTTGACAATGTTCAGTACTAGTGTAACCTACCTAGTTTAATACAAAATAAAAAATAGGTAACCTACCTAATTCAAACTCTTTAAATCTAAATTTAATCTCCACTAGAAGAATATATGTAACAACCGATTAGGTAACATAAATTCAATGTCTAAAAATAAATTTCATTGAGCCTAACATATAGGTTGATGATTTTACCTAACGAAATTAGCAAACAAGCATGCAGCTCATCTCATTTTGGTCACCTAGCTATCCATTGCCAACAGTAGACAACACCATGTATAGGATAACTATCTAAGGTTGACTTCAAACTCGAGCCATCCTAAACCCGAATGACCACATCTATGCATTAAAGAAGGTAAGGTGATTCACACCAGAACACAGTAAATACAAGTGCTGTTTTGCAGTATATCATGTAAATAAGAAACAAATAATAAAGTAAATTGGCAATGAACGAAACATTTTGAGTTATGTAAGTTTACTTGCAATATTTTCCATTCAGATGTGACTGAGGCATCAAAAATATGCCTGCATGGCATGACTTGAAACATACTCATTCTAAGGGGATCCTTACCCAGCATATATAAATCAATTATGAGTCAACATCAAGCTTGCCATCTATATAAATCTGTATTTTTGTACCATATAAAAATGTAAAGAGTATGTTTTAATTTTACTCTGATGGCAAGTGGCTATTACTGCTCATGGACGTATGTAATCAACCCCAGGTAAAATCAAAATCCTACCTAAGGTTGACCACAAAGACTTTTACCACCTTTAAATTCATTAGAATGTTATACAGACTTATTTTTATTGGGCTTCTATTCAATAAAATAAATACAATTTACAACAGTGCTACTAACACTGTTCGGACTCAATGTGTATTAAGGAAAATGACAAGGAAAATATTAATCAACAGAAATGACTTCACAATTGGTAAATTCAGCTCAAGCTGTGGCGTAATTGTAAAATCCCATACAAATTTATAAATCCATCTATTGACGACAGACAGATATTATTAGGCTAGATTAAATGACTCAAGTACATAATATAATGTGGTATAAAGTTGACATAAGCACTTATTTCTAGCATTATGTAAATATCTATAATGGTTAAAATAGGCCAGTGGGTCAAACCCGTCTAGCATTACTATCAAACTTTCATCATTTATATCCAATTTCCCTAAAAATTTTGTAACTTACTAAATTTTATAGTTGTTTTAATCCATACATTCAGTGTTAGTCATATATGTTCAGTAATTACTTGGCAATATATTGAACCATGGAGATGACATAATTATTAATTATTGACTTAGGCAGGACTTATTTTGTATAGGTAACTACAATATGTAGGGGCCGGTTTATACTATTGTAAAACCCATTCGCTAGTCATCATAGGATATTTTTTTGCACACCCCCGTGAAGTTGTTCTTCATTCAGGTATTTTAATTTTTAAGTATGTAAATAATTATAATTTAGTTTTATACATCATAATAATTCTATTTATCTTTATCAATTTACATACATAAAATGCAAAGAGAATGTAAAACTATAGAACAAAAAATTTAAATTCATATTCAATTACTCGTATGTCAATGAAGATTCTAAACTCATCCATCTGACCTACTATGGCCAAAAGACTAGGACCCTATGCTAAGTTCTTACTATTAAACATCAACGGAGTCACCTAGACTTTAAAGGAAATCCCGTGAAATATTTTGAACCACACTTTCTTTCTCAAGTACCTATACTTCAGAAATATACCAAAAGGACAGTAATACCAAATCTTGGGTCGCGCTGAAAACGAACTTATAACATAGGTCAACTAAAGCCAATATATTATTCATAAAATGTTTACTTACTAAGGACATAGATTTAACCGACCTTGTCTCAGTTTCTATAATTGGCAATTGTCGGTCAGCCCTGGCTAATGATACCTTTAAGCAAAGTATGAGACGGTCGCACTGATAAAATATTCCACCAAGATAAGACATCAAGATAATATAACTAATATATAAACATACATTTATCCTTTGCAATAACTTAGTTTTACAACAACAATACACAAAGGTGAATTGTTATTTGTCGACAAATAAGTAAATAGTCATGTTAGGAACATAAAATAGTAAAGATTTGGTAGTTAAATTTTCCAAAACATGTTAAACACGTACCTTGTGAATGGACCACTCCTTTTCGTTATTTGTACTAGTATTTTCTCCACACTCCGCTCGTCCCCTTTACGCGCCGCGTCCAATAACTCCTGTCCTCTTCCCATGTCCCATTTAATGGCTAGTACCATACACAAAAACCAACACAAAGTTCAATCATTTCAATTTTTTACACTAGACTTCACTACACACTACAACTTCATTGATCGCGCCGCCATGTTCTACATTTGAACGTGAGTGCGCTCTCGCGGCCGGTGAAGGAATCGATCGAAATTGAACTCTTCGCTGTCGCACTTTACTAAAAAATGAATGTATAATGTAAAAATCGTGAATTAACTCTTGTAAATATTATTATATACCTAGATAACGCTAATAATACATTTGCTATTGATCTAGCTACTTTAAAAGCACCCCTAAACAATAATATTATTGAAGTTATACTCCAAAAAACGCTGTTAAACGCTTGATGACTCGTACCCAACGAATATAATGGTATCTCTTTCGCTCTAGTAGTTTTATCGTATGTTGCTATTCATTCTATCTTGTTTGTAATACTTCATTCTCCTTGGTAAGTTAAGTGTTAAATAGAAGATGTTTTCTTTTGGTTATCGATGTTTATGAGTTCATTGTTTCAAAGAAATGTGTTGCTTTTATGGGCGATAACAGAAGATTATCGTAGTGAGCAACGAGTGCTTGTGCAAGGAGATATTCATTACCGAGTTCTAAGAGAAAATATCGATTTTTATCTGTCAAACTGAACAGCTGATAATCGACACTGACAGTTCTAGTTGAATGCAAAAATCTCACTGTAAATATTTATGACTACGGCGTGCTGTAATACTTGTATTGCTGTGATTGTAAAGTGTTTAATTATGAACATTTGGAGCATTTAATTGATTCACGATGTTTATTGCGAAGGAACTGTCGCATATCAGCTTCATATTTTTACTTTTTCCTGTATTTTTCGAGGCAATACTATGTCAGAGTAAGTACACATAATTTAATTTATATACGTTGTAGCAGATCACCATTATTATCTAATTATTCGCAATTGCACTACAGCACCCTTAAATTTAGCAGTTACAGAGGATATACTTATAAAAATAACGATAAGGGCTGTAGATCTACAATAACTTTGCCCAATATTTGTATTGCACTATAAATTCAGTCATGAATTACTTATCTTCAAACAATCAATTATATTGATACAATAAAATTTACAGCTTACAAACATCATTTTTTTATTTGAAAACAGTTCATGTCGAATCTAAGCATTGCCTAAACATGTACATCGCTGACCCTATATGGTACAATGAAAAATTATTGTGCAATAAAAATTTAAGACGCTCAAAGTTTTCTTCAATCAATGCATGCTCTCCAATATGAAACTTAAATGCTCAATAACATTGTGCAATGTGTGATATTGTGCAGTATAATTAATAGTGTAGGGGCCCACTGAAGACAGATGTACTATTTGATGGAAAATAATTATAACAAAAATTAAAGGGTATAATAATAATTAAAGGTGGTAGAACCCCTTTGTGTTTCAACTCCGGCCGTACCACTGCCATATCTATTTCTGCTTTATAACAGGAGTGTTAAGCGCTGCTGTTTTCTGGTTTGAAGGGTGTGGTAAGAGATACATATTTATTCGAGGCCAGCTTAGTCCTGAGGGATTGATGCACTACTATTGAGATATCTAAAATTCTTAAGCAGAATATTTTTCTTCATTTTTTTTCAGGTGATTGCTATGCATCTGTGGCCGACCTCAGGTAGGACATTGATCATATCTAGGGTTGATTACAGATGTCTATGGGTGACAGTCACTATTTACCCTCAGGTGGGCTGCATTCTCGTTTGCTACTTCCACAACATAAAAGAAATAAACCTTAATGCTCAACAACATTGCCCACTTTTCCTAAAACAGATGATGGATTTACTTGATGGAAAATAATCCCTGTTGTCTGTGAAAATTTTTGGAACACTGAAGGTGTTGCCAATTCTTGGCATTGAGGAGAACTCATAGCTCCATTTCAAAAATTCCCTTGTTTAAGTGTTTTAACACTACTAAGAGAAGTTCATACCACATCATACTCAATCATGATAAAAAACAATATGGAAACCTAACTATGAACCATGAGAGACCATTATTGACCCAGTGATGTTTATAAAATTCTATAGTTCATGCAGTTACTATATTTTTGATTTATTAAATGCAAGGATCAACCATAAGTATCAACATATGTATATTGTATTGAGACACACTCACAAAACAATTCCTTTAAAGATAAGTTTCATAAAGGGACTGTTGGCAATAATTTTATCTTGTTTTCCATGACACATTTATTGAATTTGTATGATAGGTTAACAGATAAGCTATGATAATATTTTAAATTTAAATGATATAGCAATGCTAATAATTAGTTAGTGGCATATTAATCTACAGATGATAAATTGCAAGCATCACATTATTTTTTATTTTGGAAATAAGTTCTATTTTTTATATTGCCAGCAAGTAAACTACATTTTAATACCAACTTTACAATGAATATTGCATATTGGGAGATGTTGCTACTATATTGTCGTCTCCATACCGATGCATTATAAATTATCTTTTCAAACTCTTAATAAAACTCAGTACATAATACAGTATGTTATTTATGTATGAGCTTTTAAGGGAATCTTTCACTGACATAAAATCCATCTTTTTAACTCAATATATCATTCACACAACCTTCTGGGTCAATGTGCAGACATTATGGAAACATACAGATTGTCAATCTTACAAATTATTGTCTCGTTCACCATTCTATATAACGTTACTCAAAAGATTTGTTTTATCATGAGTCCTTTCTTAATAAGAATATATTTTCAGATGCCAGTATAACAATCCCATTGAATAAAACAATATCATGGGCTGACAAGGAACTATATGGTGGCTTTGTGACTTTGAATGCAACTTCCACTCTTCAAGTTAACTTGAATAATGAAAATAAGGATATATCGTATGTTATATTTCAAGTGCATAGTCATTTGTATAATATAACATTATACAATAATACCTTGACTCATGGCTCGACTGTGGTCGGTATGAATGTAGGACTCCATTCTTCTGTGAAACCAGCTCCGCATGTATTTTACATCTATAATCAAAATACTCTTAATCTGAAGCTATACATCTCTGTACATGGGTATGACTTAAATGGTAAGACTTGTTTTCTATTTTTTATATTTGTAGAAGATATTCGAAATTATATCAATTGTGATGATTGCTCGAAATTTGTTTCGACTATAGTGACCACTCTGCCAAACCTCTAGTCTTTCTTGTATTATTAAATTATCTTTTAAGAAAAATAATGCATATGCGATTAGCCAACATCAAATATGCATGTAGCCTTCGTAAACAAAGTTAATATTGTCTAAAACAAATAGTTAATGACCTGGCATGAAGAAAACTATCTAATTTTGATTGCAAAATTGTGTTATAAATGTATATATTAAAAAAATGTGTTACATATAAAAAATCATAAAATATAAAATAACCTTCATAAATTCGTAGATGAAATTCTTAAGCAGGATATTTTTCTTATTGTTTTTTCAAGTGATTCTGATTGATTGTTTCAAAACTAATATGTTATTTTATATCTGTAGTTAGATTGGTAAGACTAACTAGTAGACATTTTCAGATCCCATACCAGGTGGATGTAATATGGAGTTCCCAACGGCTATTTCTCCGTATTTGCGAACTACTGTAAACAAGGATTTCGTTCTAATTGACGCTGCAGCAGCGAAAGATTCCACTGATAAAAAATGCACATTAATTGACGGAGCTTCTGTGGTGTTCTACAAGATGTTCTTACTGGATGGATATTTTGATACCGAGTCCTATTTTAAAGCCCTTAAATCAATGTTGACGTTGGGTAGCATCGTGGAATATGGGGAATTTGTAAGTGTCTGTATAAAACTATACGAAAATTGACTCTTTAGTCATTATTCTTATAACTTTATCTTATTTTTCGTACAATCTTTTTTCCTGGCTGCGCCAGAAGACGAGTAGGTAGGTAAAGTTTTTCTACCGCTACGCGATTCCTCTCTTGCGCATTCTTAGATAATTAGGTATAACGTCCCGAAGTAACTAATTCGAGGTAATTCTCAATTAATAGGTATTAACCAAATTGTCCTAAAGTAGGAATCACTGGTTATGTTTTTGAATATGAAACTAGCTGAAATGCGTTTTTGCGATTTTGAACACGCAAACGAGCTTTGAACGCAGTTATTGCAGACTACCTAATCTTAAACCTACATAGGTAATTTTTATTAAACATTTAATTTCGAATGAAGTACCTATGAAATACCTATGAACGTACCTATAACAAAAGTACAATTAAAAAATTTTTTGCCTGTCTGACTGTTTGGCTAAAGTAAATTTCTAAACGGCATGACCGATTTTGACGGGACTTTCTCTGGGAGATAGCTGAAGGTCTAAGGCGTAATTTAGGCTGCTTTAATTTTTGAAATAAGCAATAACACGCGCTCCACGCGCATGCGCCCGCTATCGCGGGCGGAAATGTCGGTTGCTATTAGGCCAAAATTAATGTATGCCTTTTTGCTTCTTTAGCGCGGGTAAAACCGCGGGGATCAGCTAGTATTCCATAAAATACATATCCTAGGTGCCAGAAAACGGCGAACACATGCGTAGGAGGCTCGCAGCGTATCCAGCCACGGGCGCCGTGTACGTCGCTGTAGCGTACAGCGCGACCAACAAGTCTGCGTATTCGGTCTACGTGCCAGATACTACCTACGGATGCGACCCGTTGGTGGGGGGCGACTGCGATATATTGGGTAAGGATGGCAATACTTCTTTTTTATGTTACGAAAGTAGCAAACGAGCATGCAGCCCATCTGATGGTAAATGGCTACTGCCGCCCATAGACATCTGTAATCAACCTCAGATACGATCGCTTCGGATAAGTATGTATCCTTTACCACACCCCTCAGACCAGAACACAGTAGTGCTTAACGCTTCTGTTATTAGACAGACATAAGTGTGGCGGTGTATGTACTGAAGTCAAACCACAAAGGGTTCTACCACCTTCAAACTTACCATCATTCACTGCAATCAAATTTTACTTATATTGTATCCTGTCGCTATTAAGCATTCCTACAAACTTTGAATATTTATCTTGTATTTTTATCCCACGTAATTAAAGAGAATTTCTGAAGAATTAGACGACCCGCGTGGCCCAGGGGCTACCTTACCGGCCCGCCACGCAGTGAGTCCC